>JAOANR010000002.1:70747943-71049951 GCA_030278955.1 Hygrophila difformis
TGAAGAATTCCAGCAAAATTTACAGATTCACAGTCGAAGTCCAGATCTTTCTTATGGTTAAATTTTCAAAGGGATTGAGGTATTAAAAAAAAAAATTAAAAATACTTCGTCCGACTTGAAATGATTATTATATACTCATTTTCCATGCAAATCAATGCATATTTTTAGCCATTAATAACTCAAGTTCGTATCATTTATATACTCATTTTTCATGCATATTTTTAGCCATTAATAACTCAAAGTTCGGTACAAGTAAAAATTCTAAAAGTTCAATATTTAAAAAACTAAACGATGAGACGAATCTAACCAGTTCTCACTTGACTAAATTTTTAACTTGTATAATTATGGTAAAATTTTAAATCTCACTTAACTAAATTTTTAACTTGTATGACTATGGTAAAATTTTAAATAAAACTTTCACTGTGAAAGTCTGTGTGAGTAATACCACCTATCTAAATGTAAAAATCTGTGCGAGTAATACCACCTATCTAAATGTAAAAAACATAGGAATACAGAGGTAGTAATACAAATCAACAGTGTCTTTATGTATAACAAACATGGGCCGTGCACAAGCAATAGTTCGCAAGCCTAGATAGCCATTTAACATCTACGGACATGAGATTCCCGTGTACAACAACTACTCCCAAGGGAACTCTTGCAGACTATTGCTGGATATTATGATGATGATCGAGGAGCTGCAGCAGTTCAAGCAACTCAAGGAATTCAAGGTGTTGGCTAACTCATGTTGAGTTAGCAGGGCATTTGAGTCTTTTATCATTTAAAGTGTCATTTACATTTTGTAAAGTGTTATCACGCTTTTGTAGGAAGTGTATATATATAGTCTGAGTCTGTGTATGTATCAGAACAATTTTACTCCTCTTCATTCGATATCAATACAATCGACAGTTATTTACATCGCTCTCTTGAGCTAATTCAACATGGTATCAAAGCCATTCTCCATCGAATCTGGATTGTTCAATTGAATCAATCTGCAATCCCGCCTGAATCGAGCTTCAGCTGCAATCCTTACCTATTGTGTTTCTATTTCTGTTTCTGATTCGTTCGATCTATGGCCACTACCTCTGAAGAAACTAATACTGAAACTGCATCATCGCCGTTGCCGAGTCCTGAGCTGGTACTCACAGCAGCTGACCAGCCGCACTTGAAGCTTGCTCCGATCCTGTTCGATGGGAAAAATTGGAACTCATGGAGAATTGCAGTTCGCAACACTCTGCGCATCAAGAAGAAAATCAAATTCATCGAAGGTACCTTTACCTGTCCTAGTAGCGATGATCCTCGATATGATGACTGGATTATGGTTGATTGTATGATTCTTACTTGGTTGCACAATTCACTGATTCCTGAGATCACTAGTCAGTACTTGCACATTGAAACTTCGTATGGTCTGTGGAAGGAATTGGAAGATAGTTATGGCATAACTAGTGGTCCTAAGGTGATTCTGTTGAAAAAGCAACTCGCTAATCTCACTCAAGGAAATAGATCTATAACTAGCTACTATAGTGATTTGAAGTCGCAGTGGCATAATCTGAAGGCTTTGAAACCCTTCCCCAAGTCTTGTAGTGCTGAAACATTAAAAGCTCTAATGGATTCTGATGAGTACGAACTTCTAACTCAGTTCATAATGGGTTTAAATGACACCTACACTCATGTGAGTAATCAAATCCTCCTCATGGATCCCCTTCCTACTGTGTGTAAAGCTCACTCTATGCTGTGCAATGTGGAGACTCAAAATGAAAAATCTGATGCTGCTGTTAGTGATTCCAATTTTGCACTTGCCACTGTTGACAAGGACATTGTAGACAAATCATCTATACCAGGTCGTGGTAGTAGTGTTGTGTGCAGTTACTGTAAGAAAACAGGTCACTCAAAAGGACAAGTGCTACAAGTTTGCCAACAAAAATGCAACCTGTGATCATTGCAAAAGGAAAGGCCACCAGAAAGTCAATTGCTTCTTGCTTACTGGTGTTGTACCGGACTGGTACAAAGCCTTGACTGACAAGAGAGGAAGTAACACTACTGCTGCAGCCATCATGACAGGTTCTGAAACAACAGGAACTAACAAGCACTCTGGAGGAACTGATTCAGATCGAATCACTAAACTTGAGGAGATGATCAAAGAGCTTGTCAAGTCCAATGTTGGAGGTTCCAGTAACTACAATCCAGTTGACTATGCTGGAGGTATCTTCATGGCAGGTAGCTCCTTGACCCAATCTTCTTTCAATTTGAGTAATTTTTGGCTATTAGACTCTGGAGCTAGCTGTCACATTTGTGCTACACCTTCCCTATTGCTTGACCCTCAGCCATGTTCTATCAAACATTCTATAACCCTGCCAGACGGCACTCTTAAATTCCCTTCACTCATAGGTTCAGTGAAATTGAACAATACCCTCATAATACCTAATGTTTATCATGTGCCTGGTATTTTTTGAATCTGATTTCCATTAGTCAACTTGGCAAAGACCTACAATACTTTGCCACTTTTTATCCCACTCATTGCATCTTGCAGGACCTGAAGTCTAGGAGTACCATACTCAAAGTTCCATTGCTTAACAAACTATATCCTGTCAGTTGTTTCTTCTGTCAATAACTCTAGTTCTTTTTCCATTAACTCTGTTGCCAATCATGCATTAAATACTGTAAAGGATTGGCACAATAAACTTGGTCATCCTTCCTCCATTGTCATGAAACATCTTGGTTTTGAAATAAATGAATTTACTTCCATCCCTTGTGATACTTGTTATTCTTCCAAAATGCATAGAATTCCCTTCCATAATAGTAATTCCAAAGCTGTGACTCCCTTTGATTTGATTCATTGTGATGTTTGGGGACCTTTTACCCCCATCAGATAGAAGCAATTTCAGATTTATGTTGACTATTGTTGATGACGCTTCAAGAGCCACATGGATTTATCTCCTGAAGCACAAATCAGATACCACAGAACTGCTTGCTCAGTTCTTTACCTTGATTAAGACTCAATACAATGGTATGGTAAGGTGCTCAGGTCAGACAATGGAACAGAGTTCTGCAATAAAACTTGCCAATCCCTTTTTCCAAAAGTCAGGGATAATACATCAAACATCCTGTTTCTACACCCCTCAACAGAATGGTCGAGTGGAAAGAACGCACCAACATCTTGTGCAAGTGGCCAGGAGCTTACTCATAACATCTGGAGTTCCAAAGAGTTATTGGGGAGATGCTATGCTATGCTCAGCCTACATCATCAACAGACTCCCATCAAAGATCTAGGATGGAAGTCACCATGTGAGATACTGCAAGGAAGTAAGCCAGACCTCACCACACTACATACATTTGGGTGTCTCTGTTACATGAAGGTTCTGCAGCCTCATGTGGGTAAGTTGGATCCAAGAGGACTGAAAGGAGTCAACTTAGGACTTGTTCCAAATAAGAAAGGTTACAGGATCTTAGACTTGGCCACCAAAAAGCTACAATATATCAAGGGATGTCACATTTTTTGATTCCATCTTTCCATTTAAGGATAGTAATAGCCCTACTTCATCCCAAACACTCACCCTTCACACTACATCCACTGAATTTCCCACTGAAATTCAGCATACATACTTTCTCCCTGGGAGCCTACTGCATCTCAGGTAAAAGAGCACTCACCTTTGACTCCTCCTGAGTCAATGAGCCAAACCACTCATAACAACTCTCCTGTGTCTCCCACTGTGACACAGAGCTTAAATAATTCTGTAGAAGCTCTTGGAGATGCTTCTACATCAGCTGGTCATTCTCCTTTGGCCCAGCCTATTTCATCTAATTCTAGCACAAATGAGACAGCTGTACCCATTGCTACTAGACCAGAGAGACCCCAAAGAGAAAGGAGAATGCCAAGCAGGTTCAAGGACTACTATTGTGGATCTGTGATTGATCCAGAGTTTGTTCCTCAGTCATATGAACAAACTAAAGGGATTGAGCATTGGGAGAATGCTGTGAAAGCTGAGATAGAGGCCCTTGAAAAGAACCAAACCTGGGATGGTTGTCTCACTACCTACAGGGAAGCGCCCCATTGGCTGTAAGTGGATATTTAGGGTGAAGCACAATTCTGATGGCACCATCAACAAGTACAAAGGCAAGGCTAGTTGCTAAGGGTTTTCATAAAAAATATGGTGAAGATTACAAAGATTTCTTTTGCCCCTGTAGCAAAGACAGTCAGTGTCAGACTTTTGTTTGCCCTAGCTGCCTCCTTCAAATGGCCTCTATCCCAACTTGATGTCAACAATGCTTTCTTACATGGTGAACTTGAAGAGGATATCTACATGCACTGTCCCCCAGGTCTTGGAGCTGTATCTGGACAAGTTTGCAAACTAAAAAAAATCCCCTCTATGGTCTCAAACAGGCTCCCAGGCAATGGTATGGAGCTTTATCTCAATTTCTAAAAGTCTGTGGTTATACTCCTGCATATGTTGATCAATGTGTTTTCTTGAAGTTTACTTCAATTGGAATGGTTATGCTTGTTGTCTATGTTGATGATGTTCTTATCACTGGAGCTGACTCAATCCGAGATCAAGGACATCAAATCTAAACTCCATGACAGATTCACCATCAAGGACTTAGGAGCTGCAGCTTACTTTCTAGGTCTTGAAATCATTGCTTCAGACTCAGGCTACTCAATCTCTCAAACAAAGTATACTGCTGACTTACTTGCTGAAGTAGTAGTGCCCCTAATCCCAAGGCTCATTCTCCTTGTCAAGCTCATAAAACCATGGCAGCAGATGGCCCTTTATTTGATGATCCTCATCTCTACAGGAAGATGGTGGGCAAGTTGCTTTATCTAGGCTTCTCTCGCCCAGACATTTGCTACAGTGTTACAGCAGCTTAGTCAATACATGAATGCACCTTCTACAGTCCATTGGCAAGGTGTTGTTCATGTCCTACAATATCTACATAACAGTCCCAAACTTGGCCTCTTCTACCCGTATGGTCTCTCTCTTGACATCAAAGGGTATTGTGACTCAGACTGGGGCAATTGCCCTGTAACAAGAAGATCCTTAACAGGATATTGTGTCTTCCTAGGTGACTGCTTGGTAGCTTGGAAGACAAAGAAACAAGATTATGTCTCCAAAAGTTCCCACCGAGGACTGAGTATCGAAGTTTGGGAGCTGTGGCAGCAGAACTTCTGTGGATTGGTTCTCTTTTTCAAGAACTCAGACTTCCTCTACCAGGCCCCATATCCCATTTTTTGTGACAATCTTTCTGCAATCCAACTAGTGAAGAATCCCATGCATCACGAGAAGACTAAACACATTGATATTGGATGCTTGTATGTTCGAGATTACTACCAGAAACAGCTCATCAATCCTACATTTGTTCCTTCATCTTCACAGTTGGCAGACATGTTCACCAAAGGCTTGCCTCCTAAGGTGTTCCAATTTCTATGCTCCAAACTGAACCTCTGGCGACGCTCAGTTTGCGGGGGGGATGCTGGATATTATGATGATGATCGAGGAGCTGCAGCAGTTCAAGCAACTCAAGGAATTCAAGGTGTTGGCTAACTCATGTTGAGTTAGCAGGGCATTTGAGTCTTTTATCATTTAAAGTGTCATTTACATTTTGTAAAGTGTTATCACGCTTTTGTAGGAAGTGTATATATATAGTCTGAGTCTGTGTATGTATTCAGAACAATTTTACTCCTCTTCATTCGATATCAATACAATCGACAGTTATTTACATCGCTCTCTTGAGCTAATTCAACAACTATACACATGGGAAGGCAAGAAAATTACTGGGATGGGATGGGATGGGATGGACCCAACGGAAGCCCAAAGTCGGTGATAAGCTGATCGATTCTAAAGACTTTACACCCGCAAGTTGGACCAAAAGATGCGTGCGCGCTTTGAGAGTATGAAAAGAAGGCTCTGTTGGTAGCAAAGCCAGTGCAGTTTCTAACTCCAACTTGAATTTTCATAAAAAGCCCCTTTAGAGACTTGACCAAATCCTTCTAGAGACTTGCAGGTTCCGTGATAAGAAAATCAATGTGACAGATAAGTAGACGGGCAACATGTGTGTTTCCGTTCATACTACATTTGTAAGAAAACCCATAATAAAAACATGCATCGATGTTAGATATCGACTTCAGACACCCAAATAGAAAATGAGCACTGGATCTTCGTGCTGTCCTCAATGGCTTCCTCCAAGACCTTTGTATCATCCCCGCGATGGTCGCTTCACAAGTACTTTTATGGCAATCCTACTTCCAGAACCTCTGCTTTCTCAGAATCCCTTTCTAGCAATCAAATTTCCACTTCCTTCCAATACGAAAACCAAACGCAAAGGGATGGGGTTCCGTCCCAAACACCCGAAGGATTCTTGCCTTTTCACAAGTATGATGTATTGATTGATAAATTCCGATTTTCCCGTTCAATTTCAGAGGCCAAACGGCTACATTTACTTGTCATCAAGAATGGGTTTGCCTGTGATCCGTTTGTGTGCAATACACTCATCAATGTGTACCTCAGGAGTGGAGAATTGGCGCCAGCAAAAAAGGTGTTCGACGAAATGCCTGAGAAGAATGTCGTGACTTGGGCGTGTTTGATTTCAGGGTACACTCAGAATGAAATGCCAAGCCACGCGTTCGCTGCGTTTCGAGGAATGGTGGCTGCGGGATTTGTCCCGAACCATTACTCACTGGGGAGTGCTTTGAGGGCTTGCCAGAGAATGGGAGCTGAGGGCTTAAAACATGGTTTGCAAATTCATGGTTTGGTTTCCAAAACCAGTTATGCATTTGATGTGGTTGTCTGCAACGTCCTGATATCAATGTACGGGAACTGCGTTCTTGGTTCTGCTGGTAGCGAATATGCTTGGCGCGTTTTTGATGGAATAGTTAATAAGAACTCTGTGTCTTGGAATTCTATTATATCTGTTTATACTCAGAGAGGAGAAGTAGATTTTGCTTTTCATCTTTTCTCCAATATGCAGAAGGACGGTTCTGGATTTAGTTTCAATCCTACTGAATATACGTTCGCCAGCTAGTATCTGCAGCAGGGGAATCAGTTAACATTGCTCGTGGTTCTTTGCTCATGCAGCTTTTGGCGAAAATCAAGAAGTCTGGATTTGTAGAGGATTTGTACGTAGGCAGTGCTCTAGTGAGTGGTTTTGCGAAAATTGGTGCGTTGGATACTGCTAAAAGAATTTTTCAGTTGATGGGTTCGAGGAATGCAGTATCAGTCAATGGCTTGATAGTTGGACTGGTGAAGCTTGGTCGAGGGGAAGAAGCAGTTGAAGTTTTCTTGGAAACGAGGGATTTGGTTGGGTTAAATGTTGATAGTTACGTTCTTCTCTTGGGCGCCTTTGGTGAATTTTCGTGTCTTGAAGAAGGGAAAAGGAAAGGGAAGGAGGTGCACGGGTATCTTACGCGGACTGGGATAATTGATTCAGCTGTCACCGTTGGGAACAGTTTAATTAGTATGTATGCCAAATGTGGTGCTATCGAAGTGGCTTGTATGATTTTTAACTTGATGTTGGATAAGGACTCAGTTTCGTGGAATTCCATGATCTCTGCGCTGGACCAGAATGATTCGTTTCGAAGATGCATTGTTGGTTTTCCGTGCAATGAAGGAAAATGGACTAACAGCATTACAGTTCACACTGATCAGCGCTTTGAGTTCTTGCAGCAGTCTAGGATGGATCTCTATGGGAGAGCAGATACATTCTGAGGCGATTAAGTTGGGATTGGATTGGGATGTTTCTGTATCGAATACCCTTCTTTCGTTATATGCAGATACTGGACATGTTGCTGAATGTCGGAAACTATTCTCCTTCATGCCCGAGCACGATAAGGTTTCGTGGAATTCAATTGTCCAGGCATTTGCTGATTCCGAGGACTCCATTGTCGAAGCTGCAGAATACTTCATACAGATGATGCGTGCCGGATGGACTCCCAACAGCATAACGTTCATAAACATTCTTGCAGGAGCTGCCGCGCTTTCTTGCAGAGAACTTACTCGTCAGATTCATGCGTTGGTGTTGAAACATCGCCTCATGGACGACATCACAGTCAACAATCCTCTCCTCACTTGCTATGGTAAGTGCGGGGAGATTGCCGACTGCGAACGGATATTCTACAGAATGTCGGAAAGGGATGATATCAGTTGGAATTCGATGATCGCAGGATACATACACGGCGAGCAATTATCGAAGGCCATGGGATTAGTCTGGGAAATGCTGCACAGCGGCCAAAGATTGGATTGTTTCACCTTTGCTACTGTCCTCAGCGCCTGCGCGTCCGTGGCAACACTGGAACGCGGGATGGAGGTTCACGCTTGCGCAGTTAGAGCCTGTTTGGTATCCGATGTGATCATCGGGAGCGCGCTCGTCGACATGTATGCGAAGTGTGGGAGGGTCGACTACGCTTCAAAATTCTTCAATTTAATGCCCGAGCGGAATTCCTACTCGTGGAATTCAATGATTTCAGGCTATGCACGCCATGGCGATGGACGCAAGGCTTTGGAGGCATTCGAACGGATGAAGCAAGAAAACCGAGTAACACCGGATCATGTGACGTTTGTGGGGATCTTATCAGCTTGCAGCCACGTGGGACTAGTCGGGGAAGGATACAAGCATTTTGAGTCGATGACCAAAACCTACGGCCTAACCCCACGAATCGAGCACTATTCGTGTATGGTGGATCTCCTCGGCAGAGCCGGTGAGTTCGACAGATTACAGGACTTCATAAACAGAATGCCGATACAGCCCAATGTGTTGGTATGGAGGACCGTTCTGGGGGCGTGCGGTCGGGCCAATGGTCGCCTCCTCGACTTGGGCCGACGCGCTGCTCGTATGATCACAGAGCTGGAGCCTCACAACGCGGTGAACTACGTCCTCCTTGCAAACATGTACGCCTCCGGTGAAAAATGGGAGCACATGGCGGAGGCGCGCAGGGCAATGAAAGCAGCGGCAGCTAAAAAAGAAGCCGGGTGCAGTTGGGTCACGATGAAGGATGGGGTGCACGTGTTTGTCTCCGGAGACAGGTCGCATCCGGACAAGGATGCGACGTACAGGAAGCTCGGGGAGCTGCACGGGAGGATGAAGGCGGCCGGTTACATTCCTGAGATAAAATGCGCGCTGTATGATCTGGAAATGGAGAATAAGGAAGAGGTGTTGAGGTACCACAGCGAGAGGCTTGCCGTTGCTTTTGTGCTTAGCCGGGGGGAATCACCGGGATCGCGGATGCCGATAAGGATAATGAAGAATCTGAGGGTGTGCGGGGACTGTCATACAGCGTTCAAGTACATATCTGAGATTGTCAGGAGACGGATTGTGCTGCGCGACTGTAACAGGTTTCATCATTTTGTGGATGGGAAATGTTCCTGTAACGATTACTGGTGATGTTGGGAGGAGAGCATCGCTTCCTTTGCCTATTTTGGGACACAGTTTTGACGTGGTTGCCATACTCACAAATCATAATCTTGAAACCCGCGGAATGTTGAAGAACGTTGCACGAGTCATGAACCCCAACCCACACACATTATTCTTTATAATTTTGCGGCAAAAAATATATTTTTAATTTTATTTATTTCTTTTTCAATATGCGTATATGCATATAATTTTAAAATAATATTATAGGATAAGAATTAGCTCAAGTGTCAAAGTGCCTTCCAACCTTTCCAACCTTAGGCTGGATTGGATTTCACACGCGACTCTATCTCTCACCTTTGTTTTTTGTTTTTGCTCGGCTCCCACCACATTTTTCTCATTAGGCTTCTAAAAAAAAAATTTGTATTTTAAATAGGAAATACTAATAAATAGTCTTTCCACACACAGAAAACAACAATATCAATGTAATGCTGATGGGGAGTGGTACTGTATGAATGGAAACATAAAAATTGTACTGTACGTCTGCCAAAGTGCGAATCGGCATCGAGTAGAATCTGTCCGACTCCTGGGTTTCCAGATCCTTGAATGATCCAAATCGTCCATTTTCTGTTTCTATAGAATGCATGGTGCGGATCAATCCGCAAACCTGCTATATATATAAAACCTCATCAAGTTGTTAGTTAGAGTCCCATTCTGGCAAAGTCAGCAAGCAATTGCAGGGTACAACCGAGGGAGAAAAGAGCATCAAACGCCATTGTGGATTTCTTCACTTAATCCATTTCGATCCAATCATGCCGCACGGAACCTTGGAAGTGATTCTCGTTGGTGCCAAAGGCCTCGAGGAATCGGATTTCTTGTGTATGGGAATCTGTTCGTTGCGTTATAATCAACGCTGTTTTATTCAGTTTTTTTTTTTATATATATATATATATATATATTTTAAGCTTATTTGTTTGCGGGTGAATCGATTACTAATGTGTGCATTGGGGGAAATGCATATACGCTAGCGATCTTTCGTTTCTTGCTTGCATTTTGTGGTTTTCTTGTGAATCCGTCTGGCTATTCATGGCGTATGCGTTGATTCCTGCAAGAACTGATTTTTATTTTCCGGTTTTTGTTGACGATCTGGAATAGTATTGATGGGGATTTCAGGATAGACTTTCTTTGACTCGCAAGTAATTGATGAAAAAGATTATAAAATTATCACTATCGGCAAATTATTCGAGCCTCATTGTTGATCTAAACCCTCAAACCAAAATACTTTTCATTCGAATTATAGGAAGGATAACTGTATACTCATTGACTTCTGTGTGTTTTGCAATGAAATTGATCTGATTCTTTGGATCCATTATGTAATGCAGCTTAAATATTTTCCAAGTGTGATTCATGATTCATAATCCATAATTTGTATGCTGAATTTGATTGTTTTATGATGAGCAGCCGGGATTGATCCTTACGCTATTATTAGGTGTCAATCTCAGGAGAAGAAAAGCAAAGTTGCATCAGGTACATTTTCATTGACACTCTGCTTTTAGCTGAAAAAAATGATTTACCTGTTAAAATAGCTACAAAAATTTGAATTTGAATATGATATGTATCACACCAATTCGGAAAAATAGAGTTATTCTACTACTTTAACACAGTACAAGTTTGTGATGGATTTCTGATTTCCATTTTCATGTGATAGATAAAACAGGAAAAAAATGCATGTCTTTCATCAAGCCCAAACTTCTAAACTGAATCAAAAGGGAAGAAACATGAGCATGGCTGTGAACTTAAGTTGGCCATTATCTCGTAGGCTTGAATTGAATCTGGTTTAAGCTCCTCTTCTGTTTGCTATATAGACCGTAGACGATGTGTTGGAAAATTGATGTATTACACCATCACCAACCTGATATTTTGGATGCCATTGGCATTGTTAGTCAATTTATGTAGAATACACAGAAGGTTCATTGGGATATAAATCTTAGAATATTAAGTAAAATATTTGCAATTTGAAAAGGGGACTAGGAAAAGGGGTATCGTTGCAAAAGCATGGCCGTCTAAGAGCCAAGGGTGAAAAAAGTATACTGCACCTACCTTGGAGGAAGTCTTGTCATTTGGAAGACCGAGAAACAACTTACCATCGTGAGGTCTAGTGCTGAGGTCAAATACCTTTGGTCGAGAAATGGCTCACACTATTAGTGAATTGATGTGGTTAAAAAATCTTAGGCATTATGAGATATGTTTGCAATGTGCTTTCAGAATGTGTTGGTATTGTGACAACAAGGCTGCAATTTACATTGCGAGTGACCCATCTTTCATGATAGAACAATGCATGTAGAGGTTGATTGTTATTTTGTTCGTAATGCTTTTATGAGTGGGTAAGTCACTGAATTCCATCCTTTTCACAATGTGCTAATGTTCTTATAAAACCGTTGAACCCCAAGCTGATCCAGGAATTATGTGTGGGAATGTATGATATATACTCTCTAGTTTAAGGGGGAGGATAGAATAGTATGCCTTTACGAACAGATTTATATTTTCCCTATTTTGATGTGGTTATAGCTGGTAAGATTGCATTTCCTTTCTTGTTAGAGACATTCCTCGTTCTAAAGATGTAGTGTTAGTGTATGTATATATCTATACACATATTGGTTGTATATACAACTTTTTTCTTGGGATATTGGAATATGCAAAGTTTTGCCGAAGTTCACAAATCTTTTGGGTTCAGTTGGTCACTTGAAATGATATATTGCCAGCAGGTGAAGGGTCTAACCCTGAGTGGAATGAGACTTTCCTCTTTTCCATTTCTGAAGGCGTTACCGAACTTCATATCAGATTGATGGACAAAGATACTTTTACTGCTGATGACTTTCTTGGGGAAGTGAAGTGAGTATTAAGATGGTTTGTCTCTGTTTTTCGTTTGTAAGTTCCCATTGATAAAATGATTTGCTCATGGTGTGTTCACTTTGAAATTTATGTTCTTACGCATGAACGTGGCTTTCAAACCGCGATGTATGCATTCCTTGGTACTGCAGAATTCCTCTGGAGCCAGTGTTTGATCAAGAAGTCATCCCACCAACGCCATACAGTGTTGTGAAGGATGAAAACTACCGTGGTGAGATTAAAGTTGGGCTCAAATTTACTCACGAGGTTAGATATCCTCATACCCCACAGATTTATTCTTGGTTTCTTTCTAGCAATATAATCAACACATTTAGGATTGATCAATGTCGCTTCGGATTACAGATGCAGTTTCAGCTCGGTTCTCTCCTTCTATATGCATATGTACATGTGTCTGAGCACACTCATACTTGCATCTTAAGATTTTGATTTGTAAAAACTGTGGATCTTCATTTTTATTTATTTATTTATTTTAATTGATGCAGAGAAGCCGGGAAATGGACTTTGGCGATGAGTATGGAGGATGGAAACAATCAGCTGCGTATTAAGTCATCTTTATAGAAGTATATGCTTTGTGCATGACTGCATGTTGCAACTATGGTGTGTGCACAGACATCTCATTGCTGCTGCTACTGCTTGTTTTATTCGAATTGAGCATTTTGTGGAACCTTTTATTGAACCTCTTGCCATGAGGTGATATGATTAACTGATTAAGGGTTTCCTTTGCAGTCATCAGAGAAGGATATTTATCAAAACTGTGGCATTTTTCTTCTTGTTCGTTTTCTTTGTTGGTTCTGGTTTATCTGAATGTTTTAAAAGGAGGTTTATCTGATATATGCCCAATGGTGGAGAAATTCGTGTGTGGATCATAAGAGAGGCAGCTATGAGCTAAGCCCCAATTCCTCTGAAAAGGAGTCTAATCGTGTGAGAAAATATAATCATCTTTAATCGATGGCAAAGAGGAGGAGAATATGGGAATGTCTGGTACAGTATATTATGGGCATGTGATGTTTATTAAAATGATTAATTTTGGGAGAAAATCAAATCCGTTTTGTATTTATGAATCACTTCTTCGATTAATTCTCTAATTTTGATTATACAATCGATCTCCCATTCAAATTACTTTTTATTTAGTTTGGCCAAAATACTTTATTCTAATTTGCTGATTTTATAGCTTGTTTTTAATGTAGTACTATATTGATACTAATATTGATCCAAGTAGAACATCAATTCGCTCGTCCAACAGTGTAAGAGTGCCGAGCTATAAGCATACCTGGAATGGCCAACCTATACATTACTACTAGTACAATTTATTTTAAAACATGGTTAATAAATAGAACAAAATAATTGCCGAATTCAACAACCATATAGTTACATTAAACAAGCTCAACTTGCATTATAGAAGTAAGTACTACAATGCTTGATACATCAAGTATAGTTTAGCTTTTATTTACATAATTTATTTTTAATAAAATTGCTTTTAATTCACTGAAAAATTACGAACAGCATGATGAGAATCTTTTCCCCCATTAAAAACAGATGATGGCACAGTTAGTCAGTTATGAGTGTTCTTTCCTTTCCTTAGGTCCATCCGATTGAAATTTCGTAATTCCTCCCTTTTAGCATCCTGTTGTTCGCTCTGTCCGTTTCGTAAGTGATTTTGAATTTCGCTGTCTCGCCATTTGTCCAGAAACGTCCGAAAAATATTCGGATAATTGGAGCTAACGTCACCTAGATGAGCAAACGGTGAGTTTGATATTAATCTCCTGCGAATTCTGCATTAGCTACAAATTTTCCCCTTTAACAGTTGCTCGAGAAACAATTTTAGGTGAAAATATCTCATCTGTTTTGATGTTTTTCCTTTGTCGTAATTGTGTTATCGTTTTAGCGCGAAGGCATTGTCCTTAACAAGTAATCGAAAATTTGTGTTATGGTTGAGAAACTTGATTATTGTAATTTCTTAATTGTTGGATGTAAGAAAGTGTTCGATGTAATTTGTACTATTAAAATAATTTGATGTATAGTTGTCCGAGCTCTACAATCAACGGGCAATTCTTCGCAATTAGTAGTCTTGCAATATCGATACGTACGTAGAAATCCTTCAATTACTCGTCTAGGGTAATTTAATTCCTCCCTACATATTCTTTGAAAGGAAGATTGATAGCCCTTTTCATATATTCTATATATGCAATTATTTATGATAAAAATGTTGTGTGGATGAAACTGCTTTATAATGTTGCGAGCAAATGAAAATATGAAGTAGAGTGATTTTGTTGAATTAAACAGTAATGAAGACTAAATAATGGAAAAATATCATAGGATATTGGAGTATTTGCTTTGTTCATCTTCATTTAAAAAAAACAAAAACATGTAAAAATATTATACAAATGTTATTAAATGTAGTACTGATGCTAACAATGGAATACTTACTAGAAATTGATTTAGTGTAGTAATGGTGGTAGTGACAGTTTTTCTGGTTCTTCTTTTCATTTTCCCTTCATTCTGCATTGTATTGATGGATTGCTTGATGAACGATGATAGACAATGGGACGAGCTGACAGATTGCCGTCTGATCATGTCCCCAATCTGGATGCTGGTGAAGAATCTGATGATCATTTGGAAGTTCTACACAGTGCTTCATTCAGAGAGTTTGCATCAAAAAATGTTCAGTACGATACGTTAATATGGCTCTCAATATCTCTCCTACTAGTGTTGGCATGCGGGATTGGAATAATTATGCTGCTTTATTTGCCCTTTAGAAGATATGTGCTTCAGAAAGATATTGAATCTCGAAAACTCTATATTACTTCAAAAGAAATAGTATACGAGGTATATTACATTCTTGTTGTTCAAGTTGTCAATTTGAATTTCATTATCCTAAGCCAATTTGTAATTTTCTTTTTCTTTTTACGTTCAGGTCACTAGACCTTCATTTATACCTTTCTTGGGAGAAGTTAAAATTCGGAAGCACGTACCTCTGTCCCTGATGATAGATATTATAATCGAACAGGGTATTACTGTTGCCTTAAATCATTAGTTACCTTCATGCTTTTTGTGGGTATTTAATATTTTCCAACATTGAGCAATTAACTCGGGTAGCCTTTAGTTGTCTCTATTTTGCTAAATTAGTGAGTTATTATAGCTAAAGTGGAATGAGGTTTTTATTCATGCTAGCTTGTTGGGAATTATAGCTTGTAGTGGAGTAGCTCAATTATGATACATCACAAGCTTTCTGATGCATGTGTAGTATACGTAGCATGACTTCATACTTTCATTTGCATATCTTGAAGACTTGGTTAAGATTGTGCACTCACCTTCATGGTAGCTTGTTAAAGAAACAGATCCATGACTTAGTCTGTTATGCTACTTTTTAACTTTTTTTGCTTAAATCTGGGTAAAAATCTCCTCTTCCTTTTTCTTTCTTTAAAAAAAATTATCTACACATGTAGGTTGGTTGCAGTCAATCTATGGATTACACACATTTAGAATCGAAAGTATTGCATTCGGAAAAACTGCACCTGTTGATGAATTCCATGTTCAAGGGGTTAGCGACCCTGGGCTCTTGAGGAAGGTAATTCATGGCCTACCCTGTTTAGTTTTCTTAATTGGTCTCTTCTTTTGGGTGACAGAAAGAATAACCAACTTTACAATGGTATTAAAGATGTTTAAAATTAAATTCAAGGGTATCATGTGCAGATTATAATAGCGCAGGCTTCAAAGGCTATACTTGAGTATGGAAGGACTTGGAATCCAAGCTTGTATATTTCTCAAGCTGAAAGCATGTCCAATATGGAATCTTTAACATTAGGCCCTGCAGTTTTGAGGTCGCCAACACCACATAAAAGCAGGAAGGTAACTAGTTAGTTACAATCTTGTTTCTAATAAACAAAATCTTTGTGCTAGTTTCATGATGCTTCCGAGATTCCAAGAGAAGATTCCACATCATAACTTATTCTCATCTCTTATCAACATATTTTAGTTGCTGGTGTCTATAACTATTACTTCACCTCTTTGGTAAAAGTAATTGGATGACCCAGCCAATCATGCTCACTAGGTCTACATTCATGAAAACTGTCTTATTTGACCTCACCTTATATACCTTGCAGAGACTAGGTTCTCCTTTTCTTCCCTTTGAGGAACCCAAAGGAGTTGTGCCTGCAGATCTGATGCTCCAAAAGCTGGAGGAAGTTAACAGATCGATAAAGGTAGCCTCTTTTAGTATTTATATTGTGCCAAGAATCAAGATGAAATTAGTACGTAGAGCAGGTTTAAAATAGACAAAATACATAGGGGGTTTCTTTCGCATTCTTCTTATTGCTCTGTAGAACACCTTTTCCCCATAAATACGTAATCATATAGACATTGTGGAGTATAATTATAGTTCATTCGATGATGGTATTATTTTATAAAATCAGACCTATTCGTTTTTTGCTGAGTACCTTTATGAAATCATTTAGCCCTTCGCAAGTTCAAATCACTTAAAATCCATGCGCCATCTCTTTTGAGTTTCATTTTCAATTTCTTTATATTTTTAACACAAAAAACACAACTACTAATAGGAGTTAGATCCCAAAAGCCATGGCTCTTTTTGTGCTATATTTCATATCCATAATTTGTTTCTGATGTGCTGACCAGAAAATCGAGTTCTTCATGGATAAGGGCCAGGGAACAGGTCTGGAGAATGTACAAGCACACACTCCACCTCCAGCCTTGGATCTTGAGGTTGAAGCAGAACTATTTGAAACACCTAAAGTACAATTATAAATTTCAACTGTGCAGGGAAGCAGATGCGAAGTAGACTTATATACATTGGTTTTGTCTTTCTTGTTCCTTAGTACTCCATCTAGCTTGACAATGCTTTCATCCTGAAATTTAGCTAGGCTCACTTGACAACGCTTTAGAACCGTCACTTTTAGGATTTCTTATAAGATGATGATGTAAAATATTTTCCTTTAGGGTCCCTGTACGTCTTCCAGGATACAATGTAATAGTACTACAGTTGTCTTGGATTATAAATGTTCCACAATGTTTGTGTTATCCAAAAATGTAGCCATAAACTTTACTAGAGCTTTGGGTTTTTGGATCAAAATTTTGCTGATGTTTCTTTTAACATTGTTATGCATAATAAATAAAACTCCCTAGTTCATGTTTCTGTTGTATATATACATTACATAGTAACAGTGTAACAATAATCTTTATTTGTATACTGCATTATAAGCAATAAATAAATACGGAGTAATCTACTGTATATAATTACAACAAAACTATTGCTATCATGGCCTGTTCTAGCGCGATCGCCAAAAGGAAAATTATGAAATGAATGAAGTTGCCAAATGGGCAAATGGCAAGTTCAAACTTAAGTTGCGTTTTTAGCTTGGTGGTTAAAGTTGTGGCCTTGAGCAGCAAAACGTGTCATTGGAAGGTTCCACGAAGCGTTTTACTTTCAGAGCGATTTCATTTGTGGCTGTAAAGAACGTCGCCGGAGACTGAGCGGCGGGGTCAGTCGGAACTCAGAAGAGCCTCTCCAGAAGATGAGTAAGAAGCGAGTTCTGATCGTCGGCGGCACGGGCTACTTGGGCCAGCACCTCCTGCAATCCTTCGCCGACGATTCTGGATCGAATTATCCCTTGGATCTCGCATTTTCGCACCACTCTGCGCCTCCTCCCCAGGCGCTGCTCGATGCCATTCCGGGTGCTCGCCCTTTCCCAGTCGATTTACGCACCGGTAATGGCCTCGATGTGATATCCGACGCATTTGGACAGGTTTTGATTTCTGCATTGCGAATTAGTATATAGAGTAGTCATTAATTCATTATCAGTATCTGCTTGTGATTGATTGTTTATACGTTTTTGACTTTGTGCTAATACAACTGGGGGACGTGTTTAGTTTTTTACGGTGCTGATATATGAGATGTTAATCTTTTTAAGATGGAATATTTGTGCATGATTTTCTCCTTCTGGGGGATTCGAGTTTCACGAAATTTGTCGTGGTACTTACTTGGGTAAACCAAATTTGGCTTTCAGCCTGATGTGGTGATCAACTGTGCTGCTCTTTCCGTCCCTCGTGTGTGTGAGATGGATCCAGAAGCTGCCATGTCAATCAATGTTCCTTCCGCTCTTGTGACGTGGTTATCCAGCTTTGTACCGAGTAACAGCCTTCTGATTCATTTGTCTACTGACCAAGGTTGAATTCTTATTCATATCTCGTTGTGCTTGGGTTTCTTTCACGTCAAAAATTTGGATTCACTTAGATTAGATTAACCACCTTATGGAAGCCCACACTGTCTTACGAACTAAAGGGGTGTTCTAATACATTACAAAATTTTGTCCGACTACACCAGTAAAATTGTCTGACCAATTTGCTCTTCTTTGAAGCATGGCAAGTCTATGCATCTGTCAGACTGTCAATTGCGCTGTTCTCTCATTGTTTTTTGTCTCAAAGGGAATGAAATGGGCTGAAAGCACAAATAAAGTCAATGTTTCTTATTCAGTTATTCTCATACTCTCATCTAAGGATGTGTATGTTCTGCAGTTTACGAAGGCACCAAATCTTTCTACAAGGAAGAGGATGAGACTGTACCTGTGAATGTTTATGGGCAGTCTAAAGTTGAAGCAGAGCGTTATATATCTGTGAACTGCAAGAACTTTGCAATTTTGAGAAGCAGTATAATCTATGGTCCACAGACTATTTCTCCTGTTCCGAAATCTCTTCCTATTCAGGTTTGCTGGATTCCTTTCTGTAGTTCTATGTTTCTAATTTCCATTCCTTTCTGTTTGTTGGTTGAGAATGATGAACCCTTATAGCATGGCTGGTTTGTGGAGATGGGAATGAACCTAATTTCTAAAACTGTGGTCAGTTAATCTTATTTTTGATAATAGTCATTTACAAATGAATTATAATACCCTAAAAGTTAGTATTTACCTTTTCATATATTCGTTCATTTCTTAATTTCTTACAGTTTCATAAGGTTACTTCATTCCCATGCATTTGATTTTATTCCCATGAACCAGTCGTGTGATTAGATGTTAAAAATTGTCCCTGGAAATTTAGTACCAATCTTATGGTGTGAAACTATGGCTTAAGCAAACAAATTCTGTTTCTATTTATTGTGGTATTCTTATTCAATTTCTACTAATTGATTTGATAGTAAAGACAAATTCTAGTTTCCAACATCTCTCTGCTAAAAAGTGTTCAATGCTACTATCCACTAATGTTTGGTTCTGCAATCCTTTTGATCTTGCTGTCTCATTAATTCTGCATTTAAATGAATTTCACATCATTACGTGCTCTTTACGCTTGCTTCGTATGGCACATGAAATTATCTTAGTTCCATTATCACATATGATTGTTTATGCATATGATGCAGTGGATGGATAGTGTCCTTGCTAAGGGAGAGGCATCAAATTTCTTTCATGATGAGTTTCGATGTCCAATTTTTGTGAAGGATCTTGTTGCTATCATACAGTTTTTGACTAAAAAATGGATTTCAGGTAGGAGGCTTCTGTGAGGTTGCAAGTTCATGTTTATTTTGGGATATATATTAAAATTCTTCAGTCCGTAATAAGCATATGATCTCCATACATCTTAACGATGAATATTCGTAACAAAGTAATTAGATGTTGAATAAAAAATTATTACCCACCTCCTAAAGTAAACCTTGGTTAACTTAATCCCTACCGCCCAATTGTGGTCATACTAGTTCTAGCAGATTTGGCGCAGTAACTTGTTTCCTGTTTCCAGACGTCAAAAGACTCTTGGCTTATGGTATCTATAGTCTATAGATTGTGTCACTGTGATCATGTTGAAGCTTCTTCTGACCTTACCTTATCTTGAAATGCAAACACTTTGGATGTTTGTTTGAATATATGGAGTATTATGTGCTTTTAAATAGTTGAGAATAGATGAAAGCTTTTTATGTGAAGATTGAATTATTTTTGTACTTGTTTCTATATATGCCACAAACATTGCAAAACTCACATCTTTGCATTTGGACCAGTAATACGTTATCCATTTTGCAGAAGGTGAGCAAACACAGTTGCTCATAAACGCTGGTGGACCAGATAGGGTGTCAAGGGTTCAAATGGCTGAAGCTGTGGCACATGCTAGAAGTTATAGTACTTCATTGATTAAACCAGTATCTGCATCATCGGTACGTTCCTGCAGTGGCTTGTGCCTGGATTCTTCCTGCACAATTGAACTCCTCCTATTTCGTTCCCATCAAGAGTTTCATGCGATTATTCATGTATCTCTCTGCATTTTCCTTTTTGATTGCCTGATCTCAATTACCCTATATTTAGATCGACCGTGGTGTGAAGTCACCTCCGGATATCTCCATGGCTATAACAAAGTTGATTCAGGTAACGGGCATTTGTCCAACTTCTTACTGCGAAGGTGTTAGGCGGACACTTGAGGCCTAAGCAGCCTGCCAGACTTGGCAGTCGTCATCAGTAGATCAATCAATACATGACTTGGAATTCTTGCCTTCGTTGCCTCACACATCACATCAACTGCAGATGATGTAATTTCTTGTTATTGTGTCGGTTGTATGATTGTATCTTTCATTAATTTCAATATGAAATAGCAGTGAAGGAGAGGGATATACAATTCACAATATACACTTTCATAGGAGAGAATGGAGTAACATTTGAAGGAGAGGGGATAGGAGTCGGGGGTTAGAATACTATACTAAGATACCAGCCAGCGAGTTTTCCCCTTCTATCCTTGAAAGGCAATTCCTTCTTAGTAATACGAAGCAGTCATGCAGATAACTTAAACCAGAAGCATAGAATGAAAGCTCTTCGCAGTGTACTAAGATCTTTCAACATTTCCTGAATCACAACTAGTAGAGATACTGCCGACTAAGAAGAATCATTCCCATATACTGTAGTAACAACTAACCAGGAATCAATGCGAGTAGTTTCATACTTCCTCCGTTCCTTTTTAAATGCTACATACCCACATTTTACGCAATTCAATACATATTTTTAATGCTTCATAATTCAAATTGCATATAAATAAAAATTGTGAAATTTTGATATTCTAAATCTATGCGATCGGACGAATCCAACAAGATCTCACTTGACTATATTTTATCTTATATAATTATATTAAAAAGTCGAGTCAAAGCTACTCAATGAACAGTGTCAAAAGTAAAAAAGTGCATTTAAAAAAGGAACGGAGGTAGTACAATTTTATTTAAATGACGGCTTGCTAGTTGCTACTAATGTTCGTTTTTTGTTTTTTGTTTTTTCTTTTGGGGGTTTTTTTTTTAAAAAAAAAAGTTTAATTAGGATTGGAGACCACAAGTCACATCACTCAATTCTGCGGCCCGCAAGTTGGATGAAACTAGCCCAATTCTCAAATTAACTAGACTTAAATTAAACTAAGATTTGGGCCTAAATTTTGTATTTTGTACTTTGTAGGTTCGGCCCTGAGGAGTAATACCATCACAATTACTCGTAATTTACACAACTCACATTTTTTATTTTACTCAATAGAGATTTGAGAAGTTCCTCCGCAGGCTTCCCAGCTTTGACAGCAATGGGAACAGGGGAGAACGCGACACACACGTCGGAAGATTCGGCCTCAGAAGCTGTCGATGCTTTGCTTGAGGTAAGCCTGAATCTACAGGTCTACATGATTTTATCAATTATTTGCATCTCTTACAATTTTTTCATGGTTAGGTTAGTTGAAATTCTATACTCTTGCAAGTTTCGAATTTCTGGAACTGTCGATACTCAATAGTTACGTTTTCCAGGTTATTTGACTCAATGTTTGCTTAATTATGCGGTTTACTGCGGTTATTTTTGCTTTGGATTAGAAGATTGGGAAAACTATATCAAGTAGCTGCACCGCTTATGGTTTTGAGTTAAAGGGAAGGCATTGTTATACTCAAAGAAAATATAAAGTGATACACTCGCTGTTTGGGAAATGATGAAGGAATGTTTGTATTTGAAGTTTAAATCAAACTGAAGTTGTTGAGTGTTAACTATAGTTAAAGCTGATATAAATTAACTAACGGCGATTTGAATATCACTTGTATTTAATTAATAAGGATAAAAGAGAAAGATGTGAGGGGAGAGAGAGAATGATCATAAGTATAACTAACTACATGTAAAATGACATTTGCCAAACGCCCAAACCACAATGTAAAATGACATTTTATCTGAATTTTTAATTGCCTAGTGGGTGACTTTGATGCGCATAAACCGCCGTTGATCCATGCTCAATCTGTAAACAGGCTGCTAGATATGATGATATTGATGATGTCTGGAGCATAGCATCTACAGGGGTCTCTCTAGATTCTAAGGATTCTGAAGGCCGCACAGGTTATTTTTCTTGCACCAGATACTAATTGGAAATTTCGTGTTTACATTTCATCGCTATTATCCTTAATGTTGTTTTTAATTGATGATTTTATAGTGGGCAGTATTTATGAATTGACTTTATTGATAACTGTGTGCCATTTCTTTCCCTGTTTTCATCTGGTTTTACTTTGATATTGACATTTGCAGCACTGCATATGGCTTCAGCAAATGGGCATCTTGATGTTGTTGATTATCTTATCCGGAGTGGAGTGGTGAGGATGCCAGTTTATATTTTTGCTTTCACATACATTCCTTTTGATGTTGAGTTTGTGTGTTTAGTTTTACTGGTTTTGTCATTGACATTGCCATGAGGTTTTCCTATTGCTTCCTATGACCTGTAGAAATCATGCACCTGGCTTTTCCCCTCAGGCCTTGTATAAATTCATATCACATGCCTATACTACTAGAATAGAATTGTTTGATTCATTCGGTCTTGGAAAGACATATTGGGGGAAAGCTTTTGAGGGTGAGCGAACAAGGATTCTTATCTTGAAATCAAAAAATGGGTTGTCTTTCAAATTGTGATTCACAACTGATACTGAAACTGATGGAAATTGCTCAATTCAGATTCTCTTTATGTAACATAGTAACTAATGTATTCAGTTGCGTCTGTATGATCCAAATTGGATGCTATAGTGATCTACTTGGTTTAACGCCAAAATCATCTTTCCAAGTTCCTGCATTGCAGTTCTAATAAAATATACAAAATCCCACATATTCAAAAACAGGATGTAAATGCTTGTAACACAGAGAAAAATACACCTCTTCACTGGGCTTGTCTCAACGGCCACATTGAGGTATCTCAACTACACCAACCCACTCATTCCTTGACATTTGTATTTTTGTGAAGCTCACAGTTTATGGTTTTTGCAGGTTGTCAAATGTCTAGTTCTTGCTGGAGCCAGTGTCTCCTCACTGAACAGGTTAGTGACTTCCGAGCCATTCCAAGACCTGTACTTCTTTTCCCGATAGCATGACTTTGTTTTGCATCCCCCATCTAAGACAATGACTGTTGGTGATAAATAATCAGCCATGAGAGGACTCCTATGGATGAGGCGATCGCTCAGGGGAAGATGGATGTTGTGGCTGCATTAGGTGAAGCAGCAACACAGGTTGAACTCTCTGGAGCACGAATTTCATAGTCCTATAAATACTTCCAAATATCAACAGCGTCCTCTTAGATTGAATTGAAACCATGTCCGTTATCAAGCTGCAGTTTGGCCTTACTGGGATTTTAATGATTTCACATTTTCTGTGATGAATATGAAGTGTGAGTGTGTTTTAGGGTCTGGGTGCAGTTTGAGGTTATAATATCATCCATGGTAAAAGCATGTTGTATTTTCTTGCTGGGAAAGGATTTGTTTATCATTGCTTTTTGGCACAAGTTTTGATAGTATATATGATTGGGAGTTGTGATGATAGCTTTTCACTCTTGTATTGCACATGGACATTGTTTTGGTTGACTTTAAAAGTGCCAAAATTTCCAAATTGCTTTGTTTTGAAGTAGGATTGGAGCGTGGAATCATGGCAAAGTACACCATAATTGTCGAGCTTTTTTCTTCTTGGAATTTCTATGTGCGACTAAATTCGTCACGTTCTTGGACTTTCCTAATTGGTGTGAACTGGCAATATTTAGTTAGTGTTGCTCATTTCACCTCAGTACAATGATTTCACTCTTGTTTTCCATTAGATATTTCAATTATACTCTAGCCTATTTATTGTGTTAATTGTATTATCTGAACACATTTCAATTGACCTAAGATTCCGTTGAAAATGACTTGGAACATAACATAATTATAAAACTAAACACATCTCTCAATCCAGATGATTATTAAAAAAAAAAAAAAAAATTAACATCATATACAAACTGTCATTTGTTGCCTCCATCCTATTCTTGGCTTATCCTCCCCCACCACCCCATCCCCCCGCCAAAAAAAAAAAAAAAAAAGAACATTTTGAAGCATTGCCACATACACTCATCAAGAGTCAAGAGATATATTCCTTTATTTCAATTAAAATTCCGCCAAGTATTTTCGTAGACTATCTATTTAATTAACAAAATGGTAATAATGTTTCAATAATAAAAATAATAATATTCACCTAAAAAATAATAATGAAAAATTATATATATACTCCTTCCCTCCCAATTCAAATGTCTCATTTTCTATTTTAGTTCGTCCCACTTCAATTATCACATTTCTATATTTAGAAAATTTTTACTCCTTAAATCAAAAATTACATCAACTATTTACTCCATAACACAAATTCATTCTGAATAGCTAGCTCATCAATTAATTTATCACGTTTCCCTTTGCTGGATCCACGCCATTTATATGTTTATCTTCATTTTTGTTTTAACACTACTATTATTATTTGGAACCAAGGGAAAACGAGATCTTATATAGTAGTAATAGTAGTAGTAATTGAGAATTGAGATCCATCCACCGTCAATTTCCTAAATCTATATAAACCCCACTCATCTCTCTCTCTCTCTCTCTCTCTCTCTCTCCAGTCACCATAGTCCATAGTCATACATGACATTCAAACAGCGTCGGTAACTATCTTATCCGTCAAACAGCGGTGCAGTTGATACGTCGTCAACTGCCATCTGCGATACTCTTTTCTTGGATCAGCCATTAATTTCTTGCATTTCCTTCAGATCTCGTCAATTCCTGCTCTTCTCCTTCAAGGTTAGCCCGAATTAATTTGCTTCTTCCATTACTGCACTCTGCCTCCACTAAACTGCACTCATATCCGTCTTTCATCAGTTCAAATTGGTTATGGCTGTGAGGACGCCTGGTGTGATTGCTCTTTTCGATGTTGACGGCACGCTTACTGCTCCGCGGAAGGTCTGTGAATTTCGATTTTTTATTTTTATGTTTTTCCTTTTTTCTTCTTATATTTCCTCCGTTTGATTTTACAACCGTTTGAGATGTAGCCAGAGCTAGATCGATTTTTGTGGTTGCGTTTGACTTCTTATGTGTGGATTCAATTGCATTTCGATCTTTTAGTTGGTGGAATGGATGTTAGATAAGCTTCAAGATTTTGTAATGGCTGAAATAGGAATGCTCCGGACTGAAGAATGTACTGCCTGATTTACGTCAATTGGGTTGAATGGATAGTTTTTGGAAGTTGCACTATGATTTGTATTGATTTGATGTAAGAAAATTTGATTGGTCTCTTCAGAAAAATAGAAAATGGCACCTTAAGAGTCTGCTAAGGATGGGCTCTCTTGCTTTAATTAGATGAAGTATGGCTCAAATCTTACATGTAAAAAATTCAGATTTTAACTGGTATTAGGTCTTGGAATTGATCAAGTGTAATTGAACTTCCTCAGCAAGATGGAGTTTATATGTTTCATGAATTTTAGATGTTAGTAATATGAAGAATTCCTATTTTAAATTTTAGATTTAGATTTTCGATATTGGTGTTCACAAACACAATTCTTTACTTCACTGCAGGGCGTGACGCCAAAGATGATAGAGTTTATGCAGCAACTTAAGAAGGTAATTTGAGTTTTCTTTTATGACACACGGGATCCTTTTTTGGAGTAATGCAATGGGGGTTAAGATTTTTCTTGGAATCTTGAAAAACACATTGAAAATGGAAAGAACTGGGCTAAGAAGTGGAAATTTTGTTTCCCAGGTTGTTAGTGTTGGCGTTGTTGGAGGTTCTGATCTCGTTAAGATATCGGAGCAGCTTGGAGAAACAGGTGAACTCCATTTAGAACATGATTCCAAAGTCATGGATGTAAAGGAAACAATTTTTTCAATTATTTTGTGCTTGACAATCTAAAACTAATATTGACGCTTTTGCCTATGCAGTCATTAATGATTACGACTACGTGTTTGCTGAGAATGGCCTTGTTGCTTACCAGAGTGGAAATTTAATCGGGAAACAGGTGTTTTTTAATACTTAGACCCACCATAACTTTTAGCAGCATTAGTAATAGGGATATCTTTGATCAAAATATTTCCTGGTCATAGCATATAAATCACTTGAAACAATTCAAATGCTTCATATGGAAGGAGATTATGTTTTCCATTTTGTCAAAAAGTAAAGAGTAAAATAAAGTAGTGAAACATTATCTTCTGCTTATTAAGGACAATTCTCTGTCAATAAAATTTTAGAGGTTTTAGTTTGGTAGTTTCTGCTTCTGATGAGATGACACATTTTCTTGCAGAGCATGAAGTCTTTTCTTGGAGAGGAAAAGCTCAAGGTTACGATTTATGCACATTATTTCTTAAATATGGTTTGAGTGGTACTTGTGTCATATGAGATGTGCTTTGTCTATATGAAGCTTATCACGATTTCTTGATATTGATCTCCAAAGAAGTGACAAAAGAAAAAGTCACACATATGTACAGTAAGACATACGATTGTTTATTGGATGGAGCAAACAACTTTTGATGTTTTTGTGTTTCTAGCTGAAGATGCAATTGTTACATGAAAATTATTCTATTATATTGAATTTATTGATGAGTCACATTACTAGTTTAATATTGTATTTTTTGTTTTGATTTGTATTGATATATTGTGTATCATGTTGCAGGAAATCATCAACTTCACTCTTCATTACATTGCTGACTTGGATATACCTATTAAAAGGTGATTAGGGTTTAGGGTTCTAACATTAAGCATCCATTTATAATGGGCTTCTAACACCTCTTCTTTTCAATACTAGAGGAACATTTATTGAGTTTCGAAGTGGGATGCTTAATGTTTCGCCTATAGGAAGAAACTGCAGCCAGGAAGAGCGAGACGAGTTTGAGAAGTATGACAAGGTATACTTTCTTGTTCATAATGTATTTAAGGGTGCTAAATGAAAGAAAGACATTGTATCCTCACCCACTATTGAGAGGAAGACTATCTTGTTTGCTCTTTTATCACCTTTTAATTAGGTTCAGAACATTCGCCCTAAAATGGTGTCTGTGCTTCGGGAGAAATTTGCACATTTTGATCTGACCTTTTCCATTGGGGGACAAATCAGTTTTGATGTAAGCAATTGTTTTAAATCTAAGATGTTCCTGCGTATTGTTGAAATATACAGTACCTTAAAAAAATATCTGTAACAGGTGTTTCCTCGAGGATGGGACAAGACGTATTGCTTGAAATACCTTGATGAGTTTACTGAAATCCACTTCTTTGGAGACAAGACCTACAAGGTTTCTATTTTAGTCCATTATTTCTTGTCGTTACTCTGTCCTGTTTTCTGCTTTTAAAGACAGTTAATTGTGTTACACTATTGGAAGTAATCAGATTCAGAGTGGAGTGTTTGATCTATGTTTTTCCACTTCTTGTATCATGTTTAGGGAGGAAATGACTTTGAGATCTATGAATCAGAAAGAACTGTTGGTCACACAGGTCAGATTTATTATCCTCCTACTTTTCTGAATGGGACAAAAATTGATGTAGAACTTCTGTTAGAGACTTGTCTGTAATGTTACCATGTGGATTGGCTGCCAAATCATGCTACACTCGAAGCAAGAATATTTGACATCTTTGTCATCTAAGGCTGCATTGGTTAATAGAACTGAAATACGAAGTTTAAAGTAAATAAAAATTCAAATCAGGAAATAATAAATGGAACCAGCTTCTACATGCAGTTAAAGTTATTTTATCCTCCTAAAACTCTAGGATTGAGTAATACATTTTCATGAAGTGATATTTGGTAATTTTATGACCTTTTTGCTTCTTTAATAAAGTTAATATTTGAACGATAAAGATTTGAATGCGTGTACCATATAGATCCCATAACTGCTATGTGAGGTTGGTAATCAAAACAAAGATTCTCGCTTATATTCGTATAGACCTCTTACAATTTATTTTCAATTCTTTCTAGGTAATTTTCTTTTTCTCCCCTTTTAGTATAACAAAGAAGTCTCTACATTCTACTAGCTTTTCTTTGCACATTAAAAGAATATGCTAATTTTGGATGCCTTGACTTTTACAGCATCTCATTCCCATATTACAATGTAAAGTTTATTTGTCTTCTTATCAGTTACTAGCCCAGAGGACACAGTAAGCCAGTGCACTAGTCTTTTCTTGAGCTAGTAAGGGAGGTCTCCCATATTGTGGTTCGTTGGGCTCAGTTTGTTATATACAGAGTAACTGATGATTTTTGGAGGATCCACCGTTTGAATGGAAAAGAGCAGCATACACTTTTGGTTAAATTTTTCTTGCATTTGTAATCCATGCATGTCTACTGGGCATAACATATCTTCACAACATTTGTTGTTCAGTGTACGACAAGCATTAAAACTGTAACAATGATAAGTTATGAACCCTTGTTACCACAATGGATGATACTCCCTGTTATGTGGAGTCTGAATTAGTGTATATTTCTACAAATTATGAAGAGCAAATTTATGTTTTTATTTACTACCTTCCCAACTTGAAAGACAGATGTTTGTTTTCTGTATCTTTAGCTGAGTCGGTTGAGGCCTTAAGGTAGCATGTTCTCCGGTCCTATTTACGGTTGTGAATTCACCTCATTTCCAATTTAGCACATACTACAAAATTATATGGTAGTGTTTTGGGCCCCTAAGGCTTCAAATTCTGATTTTTGGACACATTGAATTTGAAGCACTTAATTTTTGCCATAAAACTTGTGCTCTTGTATTTCTAATTAAAAACAATTGTCGTATTAACCATGAAACCTTGTTGAAGGCATCTCTCCACATTTGAAATTCTTCATCGTTAAATAGGTTTCCAGTAAATACATATCCATAAATAACGCTGAAAATGCATCTTGAAGTACAAAATAACAATAGTAAATTTTAAATAATGTCGGCTCCTGTATCTATATTCATACAGACCGTAATTTACAAAAAAAATATCAACATATGAATTTCAACTTCAGCCATTAGCTTTCCTGCATCTATCTGTACAAATTTGATCATCCTGTTTTTTTTGTTTTGTTTTTTTTTTTAGAAAAAAGGAAAATTCAACATTGATTGTTCGCTCTATCGGTAATCAAAATCCCCTCTCTCTGTGTAAATAGGATCTTACCTGTCATATTGTCACAGTTCCTTCAGTTAAGTTGTTGTGATCATCTGAAGAGTCTGTTGCAGATCGAGGCTTAGCTTTAGCCATTGTCATCTGTGAAAATCTATAACTAAGGTTGCCTCCATTGGTTTCCCGCAACTGCAGCACACAACAGACTTTCATTACGACGTCCTTCCATTTTCACACACACACACAACACAAGTACATCGCATACCTCCCTAAGCTCAGATAGGTGGCGGGATCTAAACTCATTGATTGTAGCTGCTATCTCTGGTGCAGGCAATTTTGCCTAGAAAAGAAAGCCAACATGTTTAGATACCTTTTCTTTATGAAGAAACATTTTCAAGATGTACAATCCAATATTCTACTCGATATATAATATAGCAAATGAATAAAATCCAAAGCCCATCGAATCATTGTTATGCATTCGCTCCAATAAATAAAAACTCTCTCCCCGTACACTCCAAAAATATATACTATGGATGAAGAATTGTTGCGGTAAGTGTTCACCTTTTGAAACGTTCATTCTACTATGTGGCATCAGCTAAGCGGTATGAATGATACGTCGTTGTGTTTGATAATCACACATTTTATTGAAACAGGGATATCAATCGTATCATCTCTCATCTTTCATGCCAATTGATTTTTCCAGTTTTCCACCTTTTTTTTAATATAAACAGGGAGTTCCTATTTTCTACACATAGTAGAATCACACCTCATGCTGTCTTAGAACATTTTGATTCATATATGTTAGGTGGTGCCGTCTATATTGAATTAAATGGGAAATTGAATGCTGGAGCTTCCACTTTTGTGTGCCATCCTGTAGCAAATTCGGCCCCCAAGATTGCTATAAATATGTGGTCATTTTGGCAATTGGAAGCACACCAGCAAAACACCCATCAAGGCAAAAGAAAATGCCTGCAAAATTAATTCTCTTGTGTAGCAAATTCTTGAGAGAGAGAGTTTAGTTTTTTAGGCTTTTGTAAGTCTCCCTTGTCGGGTGGGTTTTGTCTGTCAGGAAATTATTTCCAAAACCCTTTTGTAATATTTCTCCCTCATAGTAAAATAATAATTCGGTGGGGCCCGGAGGACGTAGGCAAATTTGTGCCGAACCTCGTTAAATCTTGGTGTTCTCTTTATTGTTTAATTAATAGCTCTATTATTCGGGTATAATTTTGGTGGAAACTAACCCGATTTCCACAACAATTGGTATCAGAGCCTTGGTTGCATAGTATGCTCTGTGGTCGCAGCTAAGCTGATCTTCCACATCAAAAACGCATCTCGGTTGAGCTACCGTTTGTGAGCTATTAATTAAACTTTGAAGCAGAAATGGCGGATAGGTCCAGTGAAATGTCAACTTCAGATTCGAAGCCGTTGGTGACATCGTCATCACGGACGATGGTTTCAAATGCCAAATTTGATGTCGAAAAATTCGACGGTACTAATAATTTTGGTATGTGGCAGTGCAAGGTGTTGGACATCTTGTACCAGCAGGAGCTGGATGGGGCACTTGAAGAAACCAAACCAGATGGTGTTGATGATAAAGACTGGACGAGGATCAACTGCCTTGCGTGTGGTACAATTCGGCTATGTCTCTCAAAGGAGCAGAAGTATCCGCTTATGAGAGAGACGATGGCGCACAGACTGTGGAAAGAACTGGAGGATAAATTCATGAAAAAGATTCGATTCTTTGGTCACCGATTTATTGAATCTCGACGAGAAGATAGATGACGTTGACAAGGCGTTGATATTGTTAGCTTCGCTCCCCGATTAATACGAGCATATAATTGTTAGTATGCTTACTGGAAAGGAAACGATTTCCTTTAAAGAAGTTACCACTGCCTTATATTCTAACGAGATCAGAAAAAAGGATAAGTTAGAACACAGGAGTTCGACTGGTGAAGCTCATACCGTTCGGGGCCGTAGCCACAAGTACAAGCCGGACAGAAGAGGCAGATCCAAGTCACGAGGCAGAGTGTCGAAAGACGAATGTATCTTTTGTCACGAGAAAGGACATTGGAAGAAATATTGTCCTAAGCTGCAAAAGAAAAAGGGGAAAGCAGTAGCAGAGGCTTGTGTTGCTGATAGTGATGAGACAGAGTATTCTTTAGCTTGTGTCTCATCAGTAACGATGTGCACTGACGACTGGTTGCTAGACTCAGGATGCTCATTCCACATGTGTTACAGGAAGGAGTGGTTTCTCAACCTTGAAAGTGTTGACGGTGGAGTTGTCTACCTAGCCAACAACGGATATTGCCAGATAGCTGGAGTTGGCTCAGTATATCTGAAGAACCACGATGGAACAACCAAGGTGCTGACGGAAGTTCGGTACATACCGAAATTTGCCAAGAACCTCATATCAGTGGGAGCCTTGGAAGCCAAAGGCCACTCCATCAACATTCAGAATGGGATTCTGAAAGTGATCTCGGGAGCACTTGTAGTCATGAAAGGTATAAGAAAAAATAACTTATACCACTTCCAGGGAAATACAGTGGTTGGCATTGCAGCAGCAGTATCGGAAGCAGACAAGGAAGAGGAGATGACCAAGCTATGGCATATGAGGCTTGGGCATGCTGGGGACAAATCCTTGCAGACTCTGGCAAAGCAAGGATTATTAAAGGGTGCAAAGACTTGCAAACTTGAATTTTGCGAGCAATGTGTTCTGGGAAAGCAAACGCGGGTGAAGTTTAGAACAGCAATCCATAACACTAAAGGCATTATGGATTACATTCACTCAGATGTGTGGGGACCTACAAAGACAGCTTCCCTGGGAGGAAACCACTATTTTGTAACGTTTGTTGATGACTTTTCCCGGAGAGTATGGGTGTATCCCATGCGAACAAAAAATGAAGCATTCGGGAAATTCCTCGCTTGGAAGAAAATGATGGAGAACCAGACCGGGAGGAAGATTAAAGTGCTTCGATCCGATAACGGCACGGAATATCGAAATGACTCTTTTTTCGATTTGTGCAAGAATGAAGGTATTTCCCGACATTTCACTGTGCGGGACACGCCACAACAGAATGGGGTGGTTGAACGAATGAACCGAACCTTGTTGGAAAAAGTTCGGTGTATGTTGTCCAATGCTAATTTGGGCAAGCAGTTCTGGGCTGAAGCAGTGACATATGCGAGCCATCTAATCAATCGACTATCATCAACTGCACTTAAAAGCAAGACACCTTTGGAGGCATGGTGTGGCAAACCTGCAAATGATTATGATTCTTTACGTGTGTTTGGTTCCGCTGCTTGTTATCACGTGAAAGAATCAAAGCTGGATCCGAGGGCGAGGAAAGCTGTTTTCGTAGGGATATCTTCTGGAGTAAAAGGATATCGCCTATGGTGCCCGGAGATGAAAAAGGTGATCTTTAGCAGAGATGTCACCTTCAACGAATCAATAATGTTGAAGAAGGTAACTGAAACTTTTGACAATTTCGTCACACGAGTATTTCTAAAATATCCCAGGTTAAATTTATTAAATGAAAGAAGTTATGATTCATGGGAAAGGGGTTTAGGGATATATTTCACTTTTTACTACTCATGTGGGGTGCTCTGATTTCGAGCTGCGCTGTGGACCTCCCTGGCATGAAACTTTTGACAATTTTCACGGTGCAGCCGGGATGGATAGTTCAATCTTGACCTTCAGTCTGTCACACTGAAGGTCCCTGGCTATTTGCATCATGAAATTTATTATAATTTCATGTCATGAAGATTCGCGCCATGAAGCTTTTATCACATTCCCACTATATGAGCATTTTCTAAAAATCATAATCCTGGTTCTCGATTTTATTTAATGAAACCAATTTATGATGGGGCAGAGTTTGGATTAGGGATATATTTATAGGTTGTCACGTTTTTATTACTCGTGTTAAGAAACTGTGCCCCCGAAAGCGCACGGTGTCAAAAATTGCAGTAATTTATAGTAAGACCGGATCGTTCACTGGAGGATGTGCGATAGAAGCAGGGCCCACATCGTTTACTAAGATTTTCCACTCGGTTACTCGATTCAAGTGTGTGTTTTGACTATCAACTACTTGACAAAATTTTAAATCTAAACTATGAAAGCGATTAAATAAAGCAGATAAAGCTATTCTAGAAAGCGAATTAAATTCAATCTAAGTAAGCGATAAAATTGATCTAAGAAAATGGTTAAGATTATTCTAAGAAAGCATATTTAAAATGAGACAGAAGGGACATGAAGAAAATAATAAATATTGGACAAGATTCAGATGAAACACAATTAAACTTCCATTTTGTTACGCAGATCTTAGCTTAATTGGGATAATTCGTTCAGTTAGCTAATTCTCATGCTCTCTATACCATGTTCCCTTTAACAGACAGGTACTTACAGCAAGAGTTTACATGCTCTTAAGAAAATAAATTCTAAGATACCACAGATGCATAACTACCCTTGCAATGGTATGTTATTTATCTGTGGTCGATAAGCAACCCCTGGCAAATCATTTATTGAAGTGTCAAGTACCGCTATCATTCCCCCGTGTCACACCCAAAGATTCTACTCAAGCCCTGAACTATCCCTTAACTCTCAGTTCTAGTAGCAGTTACGCAACTCTCAATACAACCGAGTGACCTCTAACGAAATCATTTTAAAAGAAAGCGATAAAGAAAGCATTTAAAATCCTATCACTCGGAGGTTTTTGAAAGTCTGACCCTGGTAGTAAAAGAAAGCCCCCAGTCAGAATGACCGGGTGTGGATCAAGAATTCCCTATTCTCGGTGAACCGCTCGCAGTGTTCACTTCCCGTCGGAAGGTTATGAGATACAAACTAATGAAACGAACTAATGAATTTAGTTCGTTCCGGATGCACTCACTCAGGACTCAAAAATAGGCTTTGGCAGAAGAGGACAGCAGTTGAAAGAGTACTCAACCCTATCTCAGAAAATAACCAAGGCTCGAATGTTGTTCTTCTAGTATTAACTATCACACCGTATTTGAGTCCAAGTGGACCCCATCTCAGTGCAACATTTAATATCAGATTCCCAACACACAGCAATTTTGGAAAATAATAAATGTTTGAAAATCATTCCCTAAACAGGTACTAAACTCTCAATTAAAACACAGATCCTTTCAGTCTAGGTGAGACCTAATCGCTGACTCTGCTTCTAATTTCCCAAAATCAACCCCCAGTCGGATATGAATTAGTCATAACTGTGGAATTTATCCCTTACTTAGATCCGGATTTTATAAAGGAATTTTTGTTGGAAATTTATTGTGAGACATCTGATTAAAATCAAGACTCCTGTGTCCAAGGGGAGGATCCCAAAATAATATTGACCACAATATCTACATAATAATATCATGCATAAATTTATATAGAAGTGTAAAATTAAATAACCCAAAATATACGGTGGGTTTAGACAGAAGTTGAAACACAGAGATGAAATAGCCGGAGATGAGAAGAATTTCGGCTAAGGAGAGTGCCAGAAATAACCGGGGTGATCTGGACTGCAAACATCTGCTGTCCAGTTCCCAATTATTCCAGATGGAATGATTTTAGATAGCAGCAGACCTTAAACGACAGTGATCGCTGTCGTCAAGACTTCTACTATCTGTGAAATGAGAGAAGAACCTACATGTTTTCTTACTGTGATACTATTCAAGCAATGTTGATCGACACAATTTGATAGTATCACAGCTCAAAATTCGGGTTTGAAATTAAAATAAAGAAAAGAAAACTGTATCCGGATAGGAGTCAGCTGAGCAGCTATTATAATCCCGAATGGACGAACCGCCAAGGCTTCCACCCACCACTATTCGGACCATGCAAAATAACAACTAGTAATTAATATTCAGACTACGAGCTAGTTATCCGTGTGGGAATACCCGCCAACATTAGTCTGTTCTATCTCTTACTAACTGTTTCACACAATACGGAAAAGACAAAATAAATAAAAGAAAATATTTTTTGTTCATCTTATACGAGAGACATTGGTTTCTCATACAAGGGTATGGAATTAAATCCATAATCACTCTTTATGTCTAAATAATCACTCATTCCATAATTAATTAATTAATTACAGTCCGGATTATATACTTAGATCATTAGAGCTTAATTTTGTAGAAAAATCTTTTAATGGAATTTGAACAAAATTCTTTATATCACATGTATCATGGGTTGAGATCATTAGATTTCAACCTCAAAATATTAATATAAATGTTCAATTAATTAATGGGGTGAGATGGAGAATAAAAATTTGGCAAAAAGGTGCCAAGCCTGTCGAGAAACAGAAATTGTGTCGCTGACCATGGGTCCGCGACAGGAGAATCTCGACAGAAAGGTGGGAAATAAGAGAAATAGGATATTTAGAAATTTAGGATTTTCCTGTCGCGAGATGCAATTTCTGTCGCGAGGCATGGCCTAGCGACAGGAATCTAGCGCCAGGAGGTTCAAAGGTTTAAAATTTGAGGCCAGTCGCTAGCCATAGATTGTGGCGCGAAACGTGGTTCCGCGACAGGGGGTTAGCGACTGGGGTTTTCAGAAATTGACCAAGGCATAATTTCCCAGTCATGAAGTTGAAAATTGTGTCCTGAACCATGGGTTCAGGACATGGGTTACATGACTGGAGCACTTGGAAGAGAACTTACAAGATTTTGATCCCAGTCGCTAGGCTAAGAGTGTGTCGAGAACCATGGGTTCTCGACAGGGTTGCCTGTCGACCAGGTTTTAGATAAAGAGACAGGGGTCCTTAGTCACTCATGTTGCTAAACTGTCTTTCTGTCGCTAGACGTGGTCTCGCGACAGGAAGAGGCTAGCAACATGGGTGTGGTTCAGGACACGAGTCAGAAAAGAGAACAGTGGCATGCATAGTACGTGACCTCACCCTATTTCAGATCAAAAAGTGTTTCTACCCCAGAAATAACCAAACAGAAATTGAAATGACAAGAACATGCTTGAACATAAATAAACAAAGCTGGAACAATATTTAAAATAAGCAGAATCTTAATCTAGGGTTTGATCACGTACGACATGCACTATTACTTAAAAATATGAACAAATCACATGCTAAATAAGAAATAAGGGTCAAATAACCCAAAGGAAAAGAAAGCAGTAAATCCATGAGTTAATAACACCCATTTCATGTTTTTGGGACACATTTTCAGATTAACTTCCCATTTATTGGCAGGTTTGTGAGTACCCATCATTTTGGATATTACAAAACCCTAAAACATAGACTCAAAAGCTGAAAACAAGGTAGAAGATGGCTACCTAACCTGATGAAAATAGGAAACAACATTAAAATAAGCTAGCCTAAACTGGACTAGGGCATAAATTAAATAATACAAAAAATTAAAGCTAAACTAATACTAACCTAAAAACTAAAACTACCTACAAACTGAAACTCTACACTTGTCTTCAAGAATGTATTCTGTCTATTTTTCCTCACGCCTGAGCACATAGGGATCACCACATATTTATAGAGGTGAAACCCTAGGCCCATGGGTCACACACATTTCAGCCATGTCGCGGACCACGCGTTGTGGCGCGAACTGGGGCCTTATGCTGCAAAGCTCCACGACTGGGTCTTGGTTTTCTATTGATTTCTCCTTTTGTGGCGCGAGACACCTCCCTGTCGCGAGGCCATGGATCGCGCCACGGACCTAGCGACAGGGGTCTGGGGACAGTCTCTTCTTCATCATGCTGGTGTGGCGCGGGACTCCTCCTGTGTCGCTAGCCATGGTCTCGCGCCACGGACCTAGCGACAGGGTGTCCCAGGGCTGGTTCCCTTGCATTTCATCATTGTGGCGCGAGCCTGCCCCCTGTCGCGGGACCATGGATCGCGCCAGGATGCCAATCTCGCGACTGGTTCACCTTATTGGGCCTGATGGGCCGGAACATGTATTTTTGTGGGTTTTTCTCTCTTTTCCCATCTTTTTGTATTTTGTGGGCTTGTTTTATTCTTTTGCCCATCTTTTTCATTCTTTTTTCTTTTCTTTTCTTTTTCTCATGTTTTTGGATTTTTCTAACATAAATGTGTAATAAAATTACATATTTATGCATTTTTCATACCAGCTCAATATTTTTACAATTATGCATAAATCAGTCCAATTCAACTGCTTTCTTACTTAATGTAAGACCGGAATGCGATCAAATGCCCGTTTCAGACACGGAAATAGATTGAAAATAATGGTCATTTCTGGCCATTATCAGTAACCAACCAGCAGCCAGATAGTACTCCCCAGCAGGTGGAGCATTATCCTCAACAGGTGGAGTTTCAGACATCTACAACCAGAGAGGTAGATGGTCAACCAATAGAAGACGATGGTCCAAGTACCGAAGAAGAGCCCAGAGAAAGTGAGGTTTTAACCCAAGAACCTCAGGAGCAACAAGATTTACCAATTGCAATGAGGAGGTCAAGAAGAGAAATTAGGAGACCTGCTCGTTTCGAAAGTATGCTGGCCTATGCACTTCCTGTTATTGAAGAAGGTATACCACAAACTTTTCTTGATGCAAGAATGAGTCCGGAAAAAGAAAAGTGGAAGAAAGCCATGGACGAGGAAATGCATTCCCTTGAAGCAAATCAAACGTGGAAGCTAGCTAAACTCCCAGAGGGAAAGAAGGCAATTGGTTGCAAGTGGGTCTATACTCAGAAAGAGGGATTTCCAGAAAAGAATGACGTTCGCTATAAGGCAAGATTGGTAGCTAAAGGCTATGCTCAAAAGGAGGGAATTGACTACAATGAGGTATTTTCCCCTGTTGTAAAACATTCATCCATTCGTATTTTGTTGGCCTTGGTAGCACAGTTTGACTTGGAACTAGTTCAAATGGATGTCAAGACGGCATTCTTACATGGTGATTTGGAGGAGGAAATCTACATGACCCAACCAGAAGGATTTGAAGTTGCAGGAAAAAAAGATTGGGTTTGCAAGTTGAACAAATCGCTTTATGGATTGAAACAATCACCAAGGCAATGGTATAAGCGATTTGATCAATTTATGATTGGCCAGAAGTACACCAGAAGCAGTTTTGATGATTGCGTATATTTTCGTAAGCTACATGATGGATCTTTCATTTATCTTCTTCTATATGTAGATGACATGTTAATTGCTTCGAAACATAGAGGAGAGATAAACAGGTTAAAATCCCAACTCAGCAAGGAGTTTGAAATGAAAGATCTCGGTGAAGCAAAGAAAATTCTCGGTATGGAAATAACGAGAGACATGAAGAGGGGCACTCTGAGTTTGACTCAGAAGCAATATCTGAAGAAAGTATTGCAGCGGTTTGGCATGACGAACAAAACCAAACCTGTAAGTACACCGTTTGCTCCTCATTTCAATCTTAGTGCTTCACAATGCCCGAAGACGAAAGAGGAACGAGAATACATGTCAAAAGTTCCTTATTCAAATGCGGTGGGTAGGTTGATGTATGCAATGGTGACAAATGCGGTGAGTAGCTTGATGTATGCAATGGTGTGTACAAGGCCTGACATTTCACATGCAGTTGGAGTAGTGAGCAGGTACATGCATGATCCCGGTAAAGATCATTGGCAAGCTGTGAAATGGATTCTAAGGTATATCTTGAAAACCTTAGATATTGGATTGATATTTGAGAAGACTAATGTTACTGGTCGACATATAGTTGGGTACTGTGATTCAGATTATGCAGGAGATCTGGATAAACGTCGATCAACTACTGGATATGTATTTACTCTTGCAAACGCACCAGTTAGTTGGAAGTCTACCTTACAGTCAACCGTTGCTTTGTCAACAACGGAGGCAGAATACATGGCCATTACAGAAGCTGTTAAGGAAGCCATTTGGTTACAGGGATTGCTGTATGACTTAGGAGTTGGTCAGAAACATGTAACAGTGTTTTGTGACAGTCAAAGTGCCATTCATCTAGCAAAGAACCAGGTATATCATGCTAGAACCAAGCATATCGACGTGCGGTATCATTTTGTGCGGGAAATAATTGAAGAAGGTGGAGTCAAGGTACAAAAGATCAAAACCACCGAGAATCCAGACATGTTGACGAAGGCTTTAACAGGTATCAAGTTTGAACATTGTTTGAACTTGATAAATGTCTCAAGATGTTGAATTTGGCGCTGAAAAGCGCATTTGGAGGTCCTGCCGAATTTAGTGAAAAGAGAGGAGATACTATGATTGGAATTTAGGACGCACCAAGGTGGAGATTTGTTAGGTGGTGCCGTCTATATTGAATTAAATGGGAAATTGAATGCTGGAGCTTCCACTTTTGTGTGCCATCTTGTAGCAAATTCGGCCCCCAAGATTGCTATAAATATGTGGTCATTTTGGCAATTGGAAACACACCAGCAAAACACCCAGCAAGGCAAAAGAAAAGGCCTGCAAAATTAATTCTCTTGTGTAGCAAATTCTTGAGAGAGAGAGAGAGTTTAGTTTTTTAGGCTTTTGTACGTCTCCCTTGTCGAGTGAGTTTTGTCTGTCAGGAAATTATTTTCAAAACCCTTTTGTAATATTTCTCCCTCATAGTAAAATAATAATTCGGTGGGGCCCGGAGGACGTAGGCAAATTTGTGCCGAACCTCGTTAAATCTTGGTGTTCTCTTTATTGTTTAATTAATAGCTCTATTATTCGGGTATAATTTTGGTGGAAACTAACCCGATTTCCACAACAATATAGAAAGGAGAAAATCACCATAGAAGTCTGTCTACTTACCTGTGCAAGGACAGCGGCTGCTAACTGCAAGCTCGGTTCCAATGTCTCAGGAACTACCTAATGGGCATATAAAAAGGTTATCTACATTAATGACTAACTATTAATGCATCAACCAGTAACAGCTGACACATGAATAGGAAAGAAATGACTGTTAAATACCGCTGTTGCCCCAGCTTTTTCCAAATTGAGGCCATGATCGACATCATGAGCAATGGCAAATGTTTTGATTTTGGGGAAATGCTTGCTCAAAGCCCAAACAGTTCTGTAATTTGCCCCTGGACTGTCTAAAGTTATTACTGCCGCACATGCCCGTTCAGCACCGACTTTGTGCAAGACCTGAGACGGGGAATATGAAAGAGTCGGGAACAAAAAGATCTCTGATGGTCAATATGGGAGGAAGATAACTAAAATGAAAGGTATAATCAAAAGAACATCCATCATTTATGAGCGAAAAATTGAAGGAAAAGCAAAATTTCAAATTTTGGCAAGAAATGAACAATGATTTATTTGGTTATAACTAGTTAAGTAATGAGTCACCTCTCGACTACCAGTATCACCGAAGTACACGGGGAGGTCAAGTGCCCGTCCCATTGCAACTTGATCACTGCAGCGACGAAATTTGACGATGCATGTGAACATCAAAGAGAGGAACATCTTGAAACTTTAGAAGCAAATGTTAGATGCATCAATAGCATAATGCAGGAAAATGACGAACCTTCTGACATCAAGTGCGACAAAGGGAATCAATTGTTCAGAGAGAAGCTGGGCAATGATCTGTTGAGATTCAAAATCAAAACTGGTCATTGGTAATTAAATTTTGTAATGATCGCCAAAACCATATGGTATAGAATACCTGACCAACACGCCCGAAACCACATACAATTATATGGTCTTGCAAATCATCTGTCTGAATAAAAAATCCAAAACAAAAGGTTAGGCTGTTCATTGAACATAATAACTGATATGAAGATGCTATGGAGTCCAGTTACCTGTCTTATGCATAGAACAATTTGACTGGTTAAGCATATACTGTTGAGTCAATGCAGTATAAATAATGAATGAGGCTCGAATACTAACTGTCCCAGTAGTTTGTTGTCTTAGGTTGTGTAAACAACATATAAATTGGAGGGAGAAAAGCATCATGATTAAAATGAAAAGGCGCTTTTGCAAAGGAGTCCACATTGAGTGTATGTCTGTCAACTAAAAGAAGCCTCTAACGGTTTTATTAACATTTATGCAGCTCACCTCACTCTCAACAGGTAGTAGGCTTCGAACATCATGCAGTTCAAAGCAAGAAGCGACGAACTGACCTCCAGCAGCTAACCAAGGAGTTAGGGCCATTGAAATTCCAACCACGAGAAACAACAAAGATGACAAGTGTGAAGACATTATGCCCTGCAAAAGAAGCGAACAATAGTCTAATCCTTCGTCACCATCTAAGTGCTTATCCCATTATGTCACTCCGGCCATATGAAATCCAAAGTTATTTTCAAATCTCAATTACAAAGCATTGGTCCATCGAATATGTGCATATGAATTACAAATATGTAAAGTTATGAAAACAGGCTATTATTTGGAGGAGAAACCTGATTAACAGCTTCGCCAAAAGCAACAAATGCAAATTCTCCACCTGGTGCAAGTAGAAGACCAACTCTTACTGACGATACTGTTGAGATGCCAAAAAGTTTTCCAATGAGAGCAACCAGGATGGTTTTCCCAGCAATTAACGCCCCTAAAGCTCCAGTAATGACTGAGAAGTTCGAAGCTAGAAGCTTTGGGTCAATGGACATTCCAACCTGTAAAGAATGTCTTCATTAAATAATAATAATAATAATAATAATAATAATACTTCCTCCGTTTCCGTGAAAGTGCAACATTCACCCAATGCACGCAGTCCAATGCATGTTTTAAACCATTAATAACTTAAGTTCGGTATAAATAAAAAATTTTAAAAGTTTGATATTTAAAAACTACATGACGAGACGAATCCAACAAGATCTCACTTGACTATGTTTTTCCTTGTATAACTATGATAAAAATTTAAGTCAAAGTTAAATAATGAATAATAACAAAAACTGAAATGGTGCAATATCAAAAGAACGGAGGAAGTAATAATAATAATAATAATACTAATAAAGCTTCTAGCTCATGCAAAGCAATTTGTAAATGTACAATGATATGACACGAGGATTAACTATCAAATATCCCAAAAGCAAAAAAGATAAATGAGTTGCGAAATGTAATTGCACAACACATGAACTTGAATTGAAATTACCGTCATGAAAAATAGTCCCAAAAGAAGACCACGGTATGGAGCAATATCTGATTCAACCTGTAATGAAAATTCTGTTTCTGCTAGAAGCAATCCAGCTAGAAATGCTCCTAAAGCCATGGAAAGGCCAGCCTGATTTTATAAAGCAGATACAATTATTAACCTTTCATTATAGCATGCAACAGATACTAACTATGGAAGTGTGAGAATCATTCAATGAATAACAGTAGCATGAGCTTTGCCTACCCTGGCAGTTAGCAGACTAGTTCCTAGAATAACAAGAAGAGTAGTTGCAGAAAATATTTCTGCATTTTGATTCTCTGCGATTTGCTTATAAATCGGGCGGAGCAGCTGGAAAGAGCAGAAAATAAGCAATCTAAGTTAGTGAATGAAATCGCCTGCAACATATGTAACTGAAATAACTCAAAACTTAACCTTGAGATGCCATCAAAATTGGTTCTACTTGAAAGGATAAAATGTATGATGGGCGCAAATGATGAAATGCCTATCAGTAATGCCTTAAAAGGCTACTTATTTACCAAGCGTCCTCCAGCGATAATGGCAGAGATGGCAACAACTGCCTTCACAGCAGCCAATCCAAGAGCTTCAGCAATAGCTTGGAAACCAATCTGAAACCCATGTATTATTTTTACTGAAACTATATCAAATGCAGAGGCAACCAGAATATCAGACCAATACGTTGTAATAAATCTTTTTATTTTCTTATCTAAATATGACAGCACAAAACTTCTACCCCTCCTTTGGATGAACTTGGTGAGACAAGGGGTATCAGAATGAGCAAAACCACCACAGCCAAATCCTAGGATAGACAGCAACAAAAGTTCACAAAGTTGTGAAAATCATATGAAATAAGTATGAGAGAAACAGATGTAGCTGTAACCATCATAGCATCCAGATACCTGGAAGAGTAATACAGAAAATGTTGCACGTCCATGGCGTGATGTGCTCTCACCACGTTCCTGCAGTACCTGAAAATTTAGCCATGGAAAGTTTTTACTGCACTTTGTCACCATATATATGGCTTGATAAGTTCCTCTCACATTTACAGAAAAGTTAAAAACACATTCAGAATTAGCAAAATGATACTAAATAATGAGAGGAAACAAAAAAAAACAAAGTTTTAAGTGAATAGAAATAAACTAGACAAAAAGAACTGGGGATGTCACCTGTAGAACAACAGCAGTTGAAGACAATGCAAGGCCATTGCCTATGACGATTGCAGCAGGACCGTGCAGCCCAGCAAAATAATGAGCAACCAAGCCAAGAACCACAGCTGTCACCAAAACCTGCATTTGCTCATGTAAATCACAGGTCTAGAATAGAGTTCTTTTTATATCACAGACATCTATAACCAATTAACCACATTTAAAAGGGTAACAACCAGTTCCAAGTTACCTGAGCGGAGCCCAATCCAAAAACATATTTTTTCATTGAGCTTAATCTTTCAACAGAAAGCTGCAGGAAGACAATACTTATGGTCACATTTACAAGCGCACAATTAATCTTTTCACTAAATCCAAGAGTTGAAACCCAATGAATTTCTACCTCAAGGCCAATATTAAAAAGCAAGAAAACAACACCAAACTCAGCTACTGCCTTTGGTCCATGTATGTTACGGATGATTGAGAGACCATAAGGTCCAATTAAGATTCCAGCAGCCAAATATCCTAGAACAGGGCTGCCTACAATTGCAACAGAGAGAATGTTCAAGAAATGGAAGGTATTGCCCATCATTTCCAGTGGAATAATGACTCATTTGACCTACTGCTGCAAATAACATGAATAGCAGAATGTAAATGAATTGTTTTGAAAAATATGGTGGCTTTGGAACAAATATTATACTTTCAATACATAATCAAATTGATTACAACACCCTGCTGCAACCCCTTTTCTTTTTCTAAGCAAGCTCACTGGGGATTAGGTGCACAGATACAAACATTTCAGTTACCTCCTGGAATTTTCTGAAAAATGGGGACAAATATGACACTTGCAAGTAGTAAGCACAACATGTCAAAGAGAGAAGCTTCCTCCTCCTTTATCTGAAACGTAAAGTATAAAGCATTATCTCCTTGAAGATTCTCATGTGTCTATATTGCATAACATGTACAAGGGAATTGAACTAGAAAATAACTAATCTGGCTTGCCTCTTGATGAGGAACCATATCCATTAGTTCCTTTATTTTCTCAGGAAGTTTCCTTATATATCTGACTGAAGGTTCTGTAGAGGTTGATACTTCTTCCTTGCTTGTTGCGACAATCTCTGGCTGCTGAAACAACTGAGAAATTTTTCCGCCATGATAGACATAATAACCAATACTGCAATCAATTTAAATAATGCGTGTTTAAAGATTAATAATAACCTTTCCATATACTCATTTAAAGCTACAGCTCAGTTTCCATCTCAATTGGCCACTATAAACATACATGATATAGTTCAAGCATGCATTTAACTAATAGTGTGCATACCCTGTTCCCGCAAGTAACAATCCAATCACTAGCTTAGGCACTTGCTTTCTAGCCGACTCCATAAGACCCTGGAAAATTGATGCTGGTGTGAACTCTGTCCCGTCAGCAGCAAAAGAGAAAAAAGAAGCAGGAAAGAACCGGGATGACTTCTTATGTAATGCTTTTGGAGAGCTTAAACTTGAACCCTCTCTTGCTGGCTCCTTAGGCATTTCTTGTAACTTTCTTTGAATAGGTTTTGAATTTTCAACATCAACTTCAGTGTCATCTGGTAGATCCACTCTTGAGGTTCCATTACCTTTGCCACTGTCCGTGTCACTCTCACTAACCAAACTTTGTTCCTCCAACTGGGAAACTAGTAACGGTTCAGATACTTCCACAACTTCAGTTGTCACATCCAAATTCCCCTCAATACCACTACATACAGAACTACCTTGAATTACCTCTTCAGCCCCAGTTTCCTCAACTGCAGAACCTTGTCTATGGACTTTGGAGAGTTCAAGATTCTTGTTTGCCCTCTGCAAGGTAATCTCAGCTTTATCAACATGCTGTGCTACCTCAAGTTCATAAGCAACTGCTTGCTCTGCCAAAAACATTACACTTGCGACCTCTTCCTCTGATTTAAGTACATTAACTTGGGCTTGCTCCGCAATCAGATTCAATCTCTTGACTTCCTTCTGCAATTCATCCTTTCTCTTCTGAACCCTTTTAAGCCCAGCCTCACAATCTGCTAAATTGTCTCGACACTCTCTGATGTCCTGCTGAGCAGCCAGGAGCGCTTTCTCTTCCTCTGGTTCTACTTTCCCAGTATCATTCTCAAAATTGCTTTCTTTGGAGGCTTTGGGAAAGCCATTATTTTCTTTAGCAGTGTTCATTGAATCTACTGCGACTAAGAGTCTTTTCTCGGCCAGATCAAGGGCCTCAATAGCCTTCTGGACACCGTCTTTGGCAATGGCCTCTTCATTAACTATCTCTTGGACATTCTTAAGAGCATTCTCTACATCACCCCAAGCATTTTTGGCTTCATCCTTCAATGCTATTGCAGTTTCAGATATCTTCTGAGCTTTTTCCTCAAATATTATAGTGTTTTTTCGTGCAATATCTAAATCTTTCATTGCCTGCTGCAACAATTCCTTCAATTCAACCAAACTAGGGGCCTTAAATCCTTCTTTTGAGGCATCGGTTTCAAGGGTAGCCCCATCATCACAACCTCCAACGTTTTCTGCACTTTTGCCATGTTCATTTATGTCAGCTGCTGACTCGTTTCCCTGACAATAAGACAGGCCTGCATACTTTGGATTTTTGGAAATATTCAAGGAAGAACCATTGGAAGTACACCACCACAACCACAAATTATCTTCGCCAAGAATTCTTGGAGTAACATTGCTACTACAATTGACAATGTTTCTGTTTGATTTCTTGGATGAATGTCTTTTTGAGACAGGCATCAACTTGCCAAATAATTTACAACAAAAACCTTCATATTTCAGACTTGCATTCAAATCCATTCGTTCCACTAGCCTTTTGCAACTTCCAACTTCACCACCAGGAATTGCCCCTGATGGAGATAAACAACAAGCAGCATCCATGATTCCTAATTTAGGGAGCAAAAGCAAAAGCATGCATCAGGATCCTTCATATAAACCTTCACAATAAACACGTCATAGATTCAATCATTAGTCGAAACCCATAATTTAACTAATTCTCCATAGATATTCATACAAGTCTATTAAAACCAGATTAAATTCCATTACAGCGTCTCCTTTGTGTGCAGAAGCACACAAATAGCAATATTCAACCGTCTCTGTATCTGCTACATCTTTGGTTCAAAAAATCAACATGCCCTCTATGCACAAGTACATAAACAGTTAAACACACAATATCTTCATGCATAATGATATCCCTTCTCATGATCGCCGTACATATATCCCATCATCGCATTCAATCATCATAATTTGTGTTGGGTAACTCCGGTACCCTGTTTTAACCTATTCTATTACAAACCTTAAAGGCCTATGACTATGGGATTACAAGGCTTTAGCTCACCAATACATGTTCACTCATAATATAAGAAAACAGAAATCAGAAAATCCTCCAAGAGGATGCTGCCAAGCCTCGGTATTGAGGACAGCGTACGGCTCCTCCGTTTTCTTGCTCCTTTCAGTTTCTTCTCCACTTACCGGATCTACAATAATGGTTAGTAGAACAAGATAATAAAACAACAAATGTTATAAGAAAAGAGAAGATACCAAATAGATCTATAGAGATCTATTAATATATAGGCTCGGAGCACCCAAATGAGCAACACTCATCAAGATCACTAAGCTTCGCCGGAAACCACCACGTCGGACCACCGCCGGACCGCTGCCGGACCACCGCCGGCCACCACAGCTCCCTGCCGGACCACCGCCGAGCGTCACAGCTCCGCTGTGCGCGCCACCACCCTTCTACAGCCCCTCCGCCGCGCTATCAACACCCTCGGCCTCTCAATCCCTTCGCCGGAAACCCACTTTTCCGGCGACTTAGCCACCAAGGCTCTAGACAAGGGAGAAGCTCACACCCTTCATACTCAACCCAACCCCCTCTCACTCACCAACACTCTCACACACTCACTCAAAGTGGAAGAACTAATCTAACTCATGTGAGGTGAAGTAGACACAAAGAAGAGAGTGAAAGAAATCTGATGAGAGAAAGAAAAAGGGGAGAGGAGGCGCAGCAGCTTACCAAGGGAGGAGGGAAAGAATGATTAGTGTTAGGGCTCTCGGTTGTGGAGGGAGTATATTTATTAAAGAACAAAATGGGCCTCAGCAATTTTTTTGCCTTCATGGGCCTGTATTGGGCTGCTGAAATGGGCCACAATCCAACAATCTCCACCTTGGCCCACTTTCAGACTTAGTGACGAGTGTGCTCAATTTGGGGCATTTTCGTCATCGCCTTTTGATACCTTTACTTCCCAGTCACATACCAACAGTATACACAGAGTATTCACACATGCTGACATGCATCAGAACATAACAGACATGCACACATCAACCAAAATCAAAGTGAAGGATTTTCATGCATGACATCATCTTCTCAGTAGGCAAACACTTAGTTCCCATATCAGCAGGATTAAATTCAGAAGCAATTTTATCCAGTTTAAGTTTTTCACACTCAACATTGTCCCTAATGAAGTGGTACTTAACATCAATATGTTTAGACCTATCATGAAAAACAGGATGTTTGCTTAACTGAATAGCAGATTGGCTATCAGAAAAAATGGTGATCTCATTTTTCAATCCTAGTTCATGCATCAGACCACTAAACCAGATTCCCTCTTTAAAAGCTTCAGTTATGGCAATGAATTCAGACTCAGTAGTGGATAAAGCAACAACAGATTGCAATTGAGATTTCCAACTCACACAAGACCCACCTAGAGTGAACACATAGGATGTAGTAGACTTCCTACTATCCCTATCATTAGCAAAGTTAGAGTCTACATAACCAGTCACAAACATATCATCATGCCATTTAGAAAAACACAGAGAATAATGCATAGACTTGATTAAGTATCTCAAAAGCCATTTCAAAGCTTCCCAATGAGGTCTACCAGGATTAGCCATAAATCTGCTCAAACAACTTATAGGATAAGCTAAATCAGGTCTAGTAGAAATCATCAAATACATAACAGAACCAATGGCATGAGCATAAGGGACAGATTCCATATCTTTCATTTCAGATTCATTTTTAGGGCACTGTTCTTTAGTCAACAGGAAATGAGAAGCAAGAGGGCAACCAACAGGTTTAGCATTTGACATCTTGAATCTAGAGAGAACCTTTTTCACATATTCAGCTTGGTTAAGGAGTAGGGTTGAATTAGCCCTATCCCTAACAATATGCATTCCAAGAATGCATTTGGCTTCTCCTAGATTCTTCATGTCAAAACTCTTGTTCAAACAATTTTGAACCTCAACAATGCTTTTCATGCAAGGACTAACAAGCAACATATCATCAACATAAAGCAATAAGAACATAGGCACAGATTTCACATCTTTCAGATATAAGCAATGATCAAATTTAGATCTGGTGAATCCTATGTCTTTCATGCATTTATCAAACTTAATGTTCCACTGTCTAGGTGCTTGTTTTAGTCCATACAAAGCTTTTTTCAACAGGCAAACATGATTGGGCTTGGTTTTATCCACAAAACCTTCAGGTTGCTTCATACAAATTTTCTTATCTATGTCACCATGCAAGAAAGCAGTTTTAACATCCATTTGTATAAGCTCCCAATCAAAATGAGCAACTAAGGCAAGCATTACTCTAATAGTAGTGAACTTAGCAACAGGTGCAAATATTTCAGAATAATCAACACCCTCTTTCTGAGTAAAGCCCTTAGCTACAAGCCTAGCCTTATACCTCTCACCATTACTTTCCTGTTTGATTTTAAAAATCCATTTACAGTCAATCACAGAAATATTTTCAGCCCTAGGAATCAACAGCCATGTTTCATTTTTATGTAATGATTCAATTTCCTCATTCATAGCACTAAGCCACTTACTAGCCTGTTTAGACTTAACAGCTTCAGAATATGATTTAGGCTCTAGATTATCAAGTTCTTCACAAACAGTCATAGCATAAGCAGTAAGAACACAATCTGAGAACCTAGCAGGAGTTCTACCTACTCTTCTAGCTCTATCTCTAGCTAGCACATAATCATTCAAATCATGTTCAACGTTAACATCATCATTCTGAGCTCCACCTTCATCAATATCATGGGTATCAGTTATGGGTTCCTCATTCACATGCAAATTGGGATCAGCAATTTCAGCATTCTCAATCACATTAGGCACAAAAATGGGAGCAGGCAAATTCACAGAATTTTCCACAGAAGAAGACTCCACCTCAACAGAAGCACTATCATTCTCAAAAACTTTCATGGGAAATTCAGATTCATTAAAAATCACATCCCTACTAACAATGATTTTAAAACCACCCCCTGATCTATCAAACAACCTGTAACCCTTGGTACCCTCAGGATAGCCTAAGAAAATACATTTCTTGGTTCTAGGGTCCAATTTATCATTACTAGTATGCACAAAAGCTGAACATCCAAACACTCTAAGATGTTCATAATCAACAGGTTTACCAAAAAAGACAGAATCAGGAGATTTACCATTTAAAGGGGCATTGGGTGATTTGTTAACTAAGTAAGCAGCTGTCATCAGTGCTTCACCCCAGAACTTCTTAGAAAGGCCAGTAGGTGCCATCAAGCACCTAACCTTTTCTAATAAAGTTCTGTTCATTCTTTCAATGACCCCATTCTGTTGAGGTGAGTAAGGAACAGATTTATGCCTTCTAATACCAGATTCAGCACACAAAGTATCCATTTGGTGATTACAAAATTCAAGCCCATTATCTGTCCTAAGTGTACCAATCTTTAAACCAGTTTGATTCTCAATCAAAGCTTTCCAGTGTTTAAAGTTCCCAAAAACATCAGATTTGTTTTGCATGAGAAATACCCAAACTTTTCTAGAATAATCATCCATGATAGATAAAAAATATCTTCTACCACCATGTGTGGGCGTCGAAGAAGGACCCCACACATCAGCATGAATGTACTCAAGTACACGGGTGGATTTTATCCCAACGGGATATGAAGAGTTAAAAGACACTCTATGTTGTTTACCAGCTAAGCATGATTCACAAAGATCAACTTCACATAAATCAGATTTTAAACAACCAGCATCTTTCAGAAATTTCATGCCTTTATCACTCATATGCCCTAGTCTAGCATGCCACAAAAGCGTATTCTGTTTAACCTTATCAGAACTAGAACTAGAATTAGCAGCAAGAGCACAATTAACCACATTAGAGACCACAAAAAGATTATTCTTGATAATGGCCTTAAACAACATCAAATTCCCTTTGAACATTTTAATCATGTCATTACCAATTCTCCCTTCTAAACCTTTCTTCTGCAAGGTCGCAAGAGAAATCAAATTGTAAGACAAATCAGGCACATGTTTCACAGAATCAAGGCAGAATCTAGTCCCATTCTCAAATTGTAAGACAATTTTTCCTATACCTAAGACAGGACATCTATTGTCATTACCCATGAACACAAAGTCATTTTCAACAGGTTGATAGGATTCAAATAATTCAACATGCGGAGACATATGGGAGGTGCACCCTGAGTCTAACAACCACACAGATTTAGAAACATCTTTAGCCATATTAACATCAGAAAAACAATTCATATCATGAACCATCAAAAGTTCATCATGCCTAACTGCTACATCAGTCACAGCATTAACCTCATTGTTCTGATTATCAATTTGATTTTTCTCTTTCTTAGGGAGTCTACAATCTTTAATGAAATGGCCCTTTCTACCACAGTTGTAACATTTCTTATCATGTTTACCTCTTGACTGAGATCTATGAGATTTAGACTGACCCCTAGCATTGCTTCTGCCCCTATCATTATGCTGTTGGTGATTACCCTTTTTCCAAGACCTACCCCTAGTCATAAACACCTTATCAGAATGCTTAGAGGAATTCTTCATTTCAAGTTCTTTGTTCTTAAGACTCTTAATCACATGATCTAAAGTCAAATCATCTCTAGCATACTGAATAGCAGATTTCACATCAGAATATGAATCAGGGATGGCATTCAATAACACAATAGGCACATAATCATCAATATGCTTATCACCAGTTGCTTTTATGTCTTGAACAAGTTTAGTGAAATTATCTAAACTCTCATCTAAGTCTCTAGATATATCCAATTTAAATTTAAAAAATTTACCAAGCAGGAATATTCTAGAAGACAGAGATGACTCAGCATACAGTTTAGACAGCCTCTCCCAAAGGTCCTTGGCTGTTTTGCAATCATTAACTTTTCTAAGCACAGCATCAGATAAACTAAGGATAATGGCAGATTTAGCAAGTTCATCAGTTTCAGTCTTTTTAGCTTCAGTCACATCTTTATCAAAGAGTTGATCAATTGCATTATAAACTCTTTGTTGGACAAGAACACAACGCATCTTAACCTGCCAGATGCTGAAGTCGTTCTTTCCATTAAAAGGAACTATGCTATTTGAGGTAGAAGCCATTATTGTGTTTGGCCTTTTTAATCAGAATGAGCAAACAAGTGCTCAAACACTTAGCCAACTAATCACAATTACTTCCACCCTATAGCATATAACATCCTTTTAAATTTTTTGAAGCAAACCCAAATTAATTTTGGATGCCCAAAAATTTTCAGAATTGACCCAACTGTAGGGCAGGCCCAAAATCAATTTTTGGGAGGCCCAATAATCCCAACGGTCACTTTTCAAAATTTAGATTGATTTTAACAGATTCCCAAAAAATCACAACTTTCAAGATTTTCAGGAATCTGCTTTTTCAGGGAATAAGAAATCAATTTTTCTATTCCCCAAAAATTTCAAATCCACAATTTTTGCACACAAAGCACAATAACACAGAAAATGCACAATTCACTAATAACACCACACAAAGCAGTTTATGCACAACAAAATGCAGAAAACAAAAAACACAGTTTAAGCATAATATTTCCAGATTTTAAAGCACAAAGCTCCAAGCATGAAAAATCACATATTTCAAGCAACAATCCAGAACAAGAATATTATCTTAAAACTGTAAAAAAGATGGATTAAGCTATTTTACCTTGCGGGGGTGCCTTGACCAACCCCCGTCCCAAAGTGGCCTATTGCTCTGATACCACTGTTGGGTAACTCCGGTACCCTGTTTTAACCTATTCTATTACAAACCTTAAAGGCCTATGACTATGGGATTACAAGGCTTTAGCTCACCAATACATGTTCACTCATAATATAAGAAAACAGAAATCAGAAAATCCTCCAAGAGGATGCTGCCAAGCCTCGGTATTGAGGACAGCGTACGGCTCCTCCGTTTTCTTGCTCCTTTCAGTTTCTTCTCCACTTACCGGATCTACAATAATGGTTAGTAGAACAAGATAATAAAACAACAAATGTTATAAGAAAAGAGAAGATACCAAATAGATCTATAGAGATCTATTAATATATAGGCTCGGAGCACCCAAATGAGCAACACTCATCAAGATCACTAAGCTTCGCCGGAAACCACCACGCCGGACCACCGCCGGACCGCTGCCGGACCACCGCCGGACCGCTGCCGGACCACCGCCGGCCACCACAGCTCCCTGCCGGACCACCGCCGAGCGTCACAGCTCCGCTGTGCGCGCCACCACCCTTCTACAGCCCCTCCGCCGCGCTATCAACACCCTCGGCCTCTCAATCCCTTCGCCGGAAACCCACTTTTCCGGCGACTTAGCCACCAAGGCTCTAGACAAGGGAGAAGCTCACACCCTTCATACTCAACCCAACCCCCTCTCACTCACCAACACTCTCACACACTCACTCAAAGTGGAAGAACTAATCTAACTCATGTGAGGTGAAGTAGACACAAAGAAGAGAGTGAAAGAAATCTGAGGAGAGAAAGAAAAAGGGGAGAGGAGGCGCAGCAGCTTACCAAGGGAGGAGGGAAAGAATGATTAGTGTTAGGGCTCTCGGTTGTGGAGGGAGTATATTTATTAAAGAACAAAATGGGCCTCAGCAATTTTTTTGCCTTCATGGGCCTGTATTGGGCTGCTGAAATGGGCCACAATCCAACAATTTGGAAGCGGAAACAAAAACTCATACGCCACAATCGAAATTCACGATAATAGACGCATATAATCAAATAAAGTATAGAACTCCACTTTCACAGCACCACTTCATCTCCAAAGCAAAGTAAACAAAGATTACGTCTCCGGAATCCGAAGTAACACATAAAACACTTGAGAGTATAAACAATCAAGAGCACACAATATGCTCACGCCCGAATTAAAGATCAGAAACTATTCAAAAGCTAACCACGAAGCAGCACACATGAAGCACGGAGCTTCAGCAAAAGTGGTATTTTTACAAGCGAACAAACGTTGAACTACGAATCTTCGAAAGAAGGAAGCATTAACAGCGTTAAGTTCAGCTTCGAGCTTGGAGCTGTACTCTGCCCAGGGCGGCATTGACGGCGGTTGCCTCCTGTGAGTAGAAAAATAATCTCAACCTGTTTTTGTGTATGTGTATATTCCAAAATATATAATACAGATACAACAATGTGAGATCCACAATTTGCGGAATGAATGAAGGAATATCTCAACAGAATAACACCTATTGACTTTTATTAGATTTACTTTTACTGTTATTACCCCCTGTCAAGCATTGCGTGGGGTTAAGGCACACGCAAAGCTTGGAACGGAGAAACTCAAAGGCTGGGCGTGGAAGACTCTTTGTAAAAATATCTGCAATCTGCAAATGAGAAGGCACGAACTTCGTTTCCAACCGCCCAGAGGAAACAAGTTCTCGGACAAAATGATAATCAATGTCAATATGCTTGGCGCGCTTGTGGGCAATGGGGTTTTGACTGAGGAAAACAGAACTCTTGTTATCACACAACAAAGTGGGCCGGGAAAGAGACGGAATGCGTAGCTCACGAAGAAGATTCGTGACCCAGACAAGCTCAGCAGAAGCATTAGCCATAGCACGGTACTCAGACTCGCAGCTAGAACGTGCAACCGTCGGCTGTTTCTTTGCACTCCAAGAAACGAGATTTCCACCAATAAAAATAGAATAACCATATGTAGAGCGCCGAGTTTCAGGACAACGAGCCCAATCAGCATCCGAGTATCCAACAATAGCAGAGTCTGGCCGCCGAGTGAATTTAAGACCATAGCCAAGGGTTCCTTTGACGTAACGCAGTATGCGCTTGACAGCTTGGAAGTGGGCATCAGTCGGACTATGAAGAAACTGACTCACAGAGCCAACTGCATAAGAGAGATCCGGCCGAGTGATAGTGAGGTACTGAAGCGCACCGACAAGTGATCTGTAGATAGTGGGATCAGAGAAAGAAGAACCACCCTGAATAAGAGACTCTCCAGCAGCAAGAGGTGTTGCAACAGGTTTAGAATCCAAGAGTTCTGCCCGTTGCAAAATGTCATGTGCATACTTGGCCTGATCAATAAATAAACCTTGAGGAGTGTATGAAACCTCAAGGCCTAAAAAATAGCTGAGACGGCCCAGATCTTTAATAGCAAACTCCTGATGAGTGCGAGAAATAAAGTCATGCAATAAAGACGTATTATTACCGGTGAGCACAATATCATCCACATACAGAAGAAGGAATATGACCGAAGACCCTCTGTGAAAGTAAAACAGAGATGAATCACATTGACTGCGAAGAAACCCCAGACCAAAGAGAAAGTGGCTGAACCGTTGGTACCAAGCTAAAGGAGCTTGGCGAAGACCATACAAAGCCTTTTTTAAACGACAGACATGCGTAGGAAAGCGAGCATCCACAAACCCAGGAGGCTGAGACATGAAGACTGGTTTATCAAGAGTACCGTTAAGGAAGGCATTCTTGACATCAAGCTGATGAAGAGGCCAATTATGCTGAACTGAGAGGGCCAAAATAATTCGAACTGTGGATGCTTTTACCACCGGACTGAAAGTATGATGAAAATCTGCTCCAGGAACCTGTGTGAAACCCTGTGCGACTAAACGAGCTTTGTAACGCTCAATAGACCCATCGGCTTTGTATTTTGTACGGAAGACCCATTTGGATCCAACAATGTTCGTATTCGCCGGGTGGGGAACAAGATCCCATGTGCTATTAGAAGCGAGTGCATCAATTTCCTCTTGCATCGCGGCCAGCCAATGTGGGTGCTTGGCAGCCGATTTGAAGCCGCGGGGCTCGGAAGTGGTGGCAAGAAGAGCAGTCACAGCCATGTCAACCGGATAGCGTGGTTTGAAGATGCCGTTGCGAGCCCTAGTGATCATGTGATGTCGAGGACGGGCAACTGCTGGGGGGTTGACGGGCAATGGAGGAGGATCGAGGGCCGGCGGTGGAGGTGCCTCATCATGAACAGGTTCGACAACCGCCGGATCAACCGGTGCTGGAATAGGAGCCAATGCCGGCACGACAGTATCATCTTCATCACCCAAGACATGTTTGCGAGAAAAAGAAGGTGTGGTATTAATTTGAGTAGTCGAACCATGCAAGGAGGGTGGAGGAGAATCAGCATCCCCCCTGTCATCAAGAAAGGATGAAAGCTCACCATTTGGAGTAGATGAACCGGAAGCGTTGCCAGAAAAGGGAAATAAGAGCTCATCAAACTGAGCATGACGAGTGGTATAAACCCGGGATGTAGATCGGTCAAGACAGCGAAATCCTTTATGAATACTGTCATATCCCAAAAAAATACACGGACGACTTCGGGGCTCCAATTTATGTGCTGCATAATCACGGAGGTAAGGATACACACGACAGCCAAATGGTTTGAAAGTCGCATAATTCGGGGCACTTCCAAACAGTAGCTCAAAGGGAGATTTATTGTTCAAGACTGATGAAGGAATCCGATTAATGATGTAGGTGGCAGTGGCGAATGCATCAAACCAAAATGAAGCAGGTGCATTAGCATGAAAAAGCATTGATAGCCCAGTTTCAGTTATATGACGATGCTTTCGTTCGGCTCTTCCATTCTGTTGAGGTGTGTAGGGACATGATAATCGATGAAGAATACCATGTCGTTGCATAAATTCACGGACTCTGGAGTTAGTAAACTCAGTACCACCATCAGTCTGAAAGATTTTAACCTGTCTTGAAAATTGATTACAGACGAAAGTATGAAATCGCACCAAAGTGTCATAAAAATCAGATTTCCGACACAAAGGAAAAACCCAAGAAAATCTGGAGAAGTCATCGACGAACACAGCATAATAACGAAAACCACTAGAAGAAGATACTGGTGAAGGGCCCCATAGATCACAGTGAATTAAATCCAAAACAGAATCAGCACGTTTATCATTTAATTGAAAAGATAGTTTCTTACTTTTTGCCAATTGACAAGAAGAGCAAAGAGTAGGTTTCGGCAAAACAGAAGTGACAGATAAATGTCCAAGTTTATTCAACATCGAAATAACAGAAAAGGGCACATGCCCCAAACGTAAATGCCAAAGTTCAAAGCTAGCTTTTAATTTTGTATCCCGCACAGCTGCAACCAAAGCAGGAATCCCTCTATCAAGCACATATAGGCCATTCTCACATCTTCCCTGACCCAGTATTTGATGCGTCACCCGATTCTGAATCGTGAAAAGCTTGTCAGAGAATATCACATCAACAGGAAAATCAGATGTCAATTTACTGATAGATAGGAGATTTTTGGTAATATGAGGAACCACAAGAACATCCAATAGCTGGACACCGGATGATAAACCATATGATCCAACATGTGAAATATTTAAGCAAGTGCCATTACCAACAACAACTTTACCCGTGCCCAAGTAAGGTTCTGAAGCATCCAAGTTGGTGTGCTGATTCGTCATATGCGCGGAAGCACCCGAGTCAATATACCAATCCGACGGAGGATCATTGACATTGCAAGAGGAAGCGAACGCCTGAGCCAAGTTTGCAGAAGCCATAGCTTTCCGAGCAGCAACATACTGAGGGCAATGATCTGCATAATGCCCCTCCTCTCGGCAGATTTGACACCGTGGGGTGTACTGCCGTCGTCCACCCGAGGAGCGGCCTCCACGCTGATGTCCGCTGGAGTTGGAGCGTCCAGCGGTTGAGCCACGACCAGAGAAAGCGCGACCAGGTTGCTGCCCACCGAAAGGTTGCTGATTACCGGAGCATTGCTGATGGCCGAAAGGGTGCTGCTGGCCACGGGAATGATGAGAAGGCATGTCGGTGGTTGGGCGAGAAGCGAAGAAAGCAGCCTGCGAAGACGATCCCTCCATTGATCGTATCATTAAATCATATTGCTTTGCTTGACTCAAGAGATCACGAAAGCACGGAACGGGATAGATAGCCATCCTGGTGTCAGCAAAACTAGCGAACTGTAACCCTAGTCCGCGTAAGAAGAGATGACTTTTATCGGATTCATCAACCGGGCGGTTGATAGCATGTAATTGATCACAAAGGCTCTTAAAGCGCCTGCCATACTCCTCAACAGTGGAGTCCCCGCGACGGAGCGAGAGTAGTTCCTCACGGAGTTGGTGTTGCCGAGATGATGAAGAGTAGACACCCTCAAGTGTTGTCCACGCCGCCAACGACGTGGTGGAATCAATGACCTCCGAAGCAGCATCAGGGGAGAGAGAGGTGTAGATGACACTCAATAATTTCATGTCCTTCATCTTCCAAGAGGTGTGAGCAGGATTGGGTTTTTCTGGCCCATCTCCATCTTGAACAGTGGGTGGGGGAATCACGGTGTTCCTATCAAGAAAAGGCATGAGATCAAAACACTCAGCCATGTGAATAATTTGACGACGCCACGACAGGTAGTTGGTGGCGTCAAGTTTGATCGGAGTCATGTTGATCATGGTAGTGATAGGGAGTGCATCATCGTTTGCAGTAGCCATTAGAGAGAGGTGCTAGGACTGAGAGGAAGAGAGGGAGAAAGTTTTAGAGAGGACGAACAGAAAAGAAATCAGAGAGCAGCGATGCGGAAGGGGATCGAGTGCTCTGATACCATGTGAGTAGAAAAATAATCTCAACCTGTTTTTGTGTATGTGTATATTCCAAAATATATAATACAGATACAACAATGTGAGATCCACAATTTGCGGAATGAATGAAGGAATATCTCAACAGAATAACACCTATTGACTTTTATTAGATTTACTTTTACTGTTATTACCTCCGTTTGGACTGACGTTCAAAAAATTCCAATAGAAATGGCAAATTTGAAAAGACGTACATTGATCAATCGTGTGAACGAAATTTTATTCTACTCCACTTTCCCTGCAAATACATGTATTTAGGATATTAAACATATCCAACCGTCTCTAGTGGGAGAATTATGTAATTTACAGAAATGGCAATTTGAAAAATAATTGGCTCTTATTAGGTTGTTGACAACTCTACATAAAATTTGGATAAGGGTTATATTATATAGAATACTCCCTCGTTTTCTCAAACCGTGTAATATGAAAAATGAACAACACAAATAAAGGGTAATAACTAATACAGTAAGATATAGTATATGGTAAATTTTAGAAATATTGAATTATTGGCCTCTAGTCGTCGCTTAGTCAAGGTTTCAGGTTCGAGCCTTGTGTATGCAAAAAACTGCTTTGGAAGAAGCATCCTTAATTGTCGTTGCAGATCCGCGAGGTACAGAATTCATAAAAATTCATAATCTTGTTATTTAATACTTCATCCATTCAAAATAAAATGTCTCCTTTGAATTCAATACACTGTTCAATTGTTAATATTTAAATATATGTACAAGAAAAAAATATACAAAAATATATATATTCTAAAAATTTGTAATTAAATGAAGCTAATATTCAACTTGATTATGTTTTTTTTATTTTATATTTTCAATAAACTGTGAAAAAATAAATGAGTCATTGTTATGGACGGAGGAGGAAGTAGTGCTCGAGAGAAATCACGGAGAGTCCGTGACATGTTATTACTATAACTTCATGTTGGCTTATTAGGCAGCTGAATTCAACCAATACAATCCGTTAATTCAACATTGTTATTGCAAATACATTTATCCGGAGCCAAATGTTAAAATTGTACTGTAGGAGACAGACAATGAAATGATGTGGAGACGTGACTAATTGTCACGTTCATCTCCAAACCAGTTGTCCTTGGTCTTGGGCCCTGTCGGCCCTTCCTGCCGGAACACTTCATCCTGTAACTTACGGATTAGTTTATCGAATTCGGACTTCAATTTCCCCGGCAGAAACTTCTTAATCTTTTCGACCTCTCTGCCAAGTTCAGAAGTCCTATTAGGACCCCATTCCCTGTTATAATCCAACCAAGGTAGCAGCTGCTCTGCTGCTGTCCCCTCCTCCTCCCCGGCCACCACCAAAAATCTAGCCCCGGTATCCAGCACAAGGTCACTCTTGGCCGTGATGTCCTTGATTCCAACACTACCACCACCACCACCATCCCCAAGCATCACAACCCCGGGCTTGCTATAACTGGCGTGGCTATCCAATGCTGAATATGCCACAAACTTATTACTATTATTCCCTGACCCTGTTTGGAATTCCATCAGGGAAGCATCTATCCATTCCCCCTTACCGTGTTGGCTGAAATACACTTTTTGTAGAATCCCATCGAAGTTGCTCAGCCTCAGCGTCACGTGCTCCCAATCCCCCACGTGCTCCCCGATTCTACCCAGTGAGATGCTCTTGATCGGCCCCAGCCGTGCGGTCGCATGGCCATTGAATGGATAGAATACCCACACCTGGATGTCGGTGAATGTCCCTCCGAAAACATGTTTCACGTGGAGATAAACCCCTGCACTCTGTAAGTCCCCTTTCTTCACATTCCACTGCGCATCTTTTTTATGATCAGCTGGAGGAAGATCCATCCAGTACATTCCGTCGTTGGATCCTCCCGGAGGGAGGTTCGTCCCGTTGGGCTGTATCGCGGCCGGATTCCCCTCTTGCCCCCTTGTGTACAGCAATGCGCCGTTTTGGAAATACCAGTTCACCGATGAGGGTTGGTAGGCCTCATCGGGATGCAGGTAGATGTAAGGGGAGTAGGTTTGGAACACTGCTTCAATTTGGCTGTGGTTGGGCTTGGAAGAGGAGGAGTTGGATGATTTCTTGGTCTTCAGACATGACATTGGTGAGTAAGAATTGCTGCCAGTACTCATTTGGATCATGAATGTGCCTACATCCACGGGTGCTGCATTGTCCCCTCGTGTTTTAGGCCTCGACATGTAGGCGTTTATGTTGTCCCCTACCGTCCAAATCCAGGGACCCAACTCGGCCTCATCCGTGAAGTCGGACCGGACGCACGAGATCTTATTCAGGGGCGGCTTGTCCATAGAAGTGGTGACCACGTGGCCGACGGCCTTGTACCCATCCGGAGGGACGGGTAGCCAGAAGTAGGCCGCATTGGCGCCGGATGCATTGTAGGCCGTAAAAAGGGTGTAATCCGTTGGCTGCTTTAGAATGTCGCCTCCCGATGATTCATCGCGGGCGTCGGTTTTTCCCACCAACACCCAACCGAAAAGTTTTCGGTCATTCGGCTGAGCATAGGTGGCGAGCATGGAGAATCCCTCCGGCATTGGATCCGGCTCGAAAAATGAAACTCCAGTGTCGCTGGATCCCCCACGTTGCCCTGTGTATATGTTCCGGAACGTCCTTACCTGTCGAACGTGAAGCCCGCCGAGATCGATCTCTCCAGAGCCAAATCCTCCACCTAATAAAAAAGAAAAAGAAAAACTAAATGTCAAGCAAACTTCTTATATCATACTACTACTACTACATAGCTCTATCCTATTCCTATATTGGTGGAGTAGTGGTGTAGGATAACTTCTCCACCTAAAAAGAAAAGAAAAAGAAAACCAAATGACTAAATGGGCAAATGTGATGTGTATATATAGATAGGAATTACTACTATTAAAGGATGTTGTTATGGCAGGAATGAGGATCGAACCTGGTGGCCAAGTGGGCAATGGAGAAGGAAAGGTGAAGGGGGTGTCGATGGGCAATGAGGAAGAAAGGTTGTGAGTATTATTGGCGTGGAGACAATACCCAAACAGCAATACCTTGATGAAGAAAGACAGCTGCTGCTGCTGCTGCTGCTGCCTCTTACAAAACCCATGGCTTCTTACGGTAGTAGATGGCATTTTGAGGACGGGAGAGGACTATCAGTATTATCTGAGTTTTGATTTCTGCACTTCTTTCTGAGGTTGTGCTGGAAACTGAAAACTGAGAAATGATTAAAAAAAAAAAAAAAAAAGTGGAGTTGTTCTTTTATAAGTGATGGCACAAGCCAAAATCCAAACTGGCCTTTTTATAATTGATAGGCATACTATACATACAAAAATGACAGGTGACAATCCAATAATATAGTACTAATATTCTTTTGATTGGGTTAAATTATATAATAATAATAATAATATATTTTATTATAAATAAATGGGTGTATATATGAATAAAAATTAGTAAAAAATATGACAAACTTAGTACATGAGTCCATGAGTCCCATATTATTATACTAGTAGTACTATAAAAATCCAAAAGTAGATCGTCGTGACTGAATATGGTCAACCTTAGCTTGTAACCAAACGGTCGACTCTGGATGGGTCTGCAGACAGATCCAATTTTTAATGGTACCAAATTATGTTTATTTATTTCTCGGATTCCCTCCTCCGTTGGTTAATTGTTGTCCCATGAGGAATGTTTGGTATAAATGTTGTTTGAATAATTGATTTGGTTACTTGTATCGATTATTATTATATTGCAAGAAATAATAATTGAAAATTAACTCAATTTAATTATTGTTACTCTAAATTTGATTTTATACATTAAATGTTGAATAAAATTTAGTTTGTAAAGTGATATTATTATAATGAAAGCATCTTTATGATCTCCAACCAAAAAATACATAACAAAAAAGGCGATGGGCTTTATTATATATTTTTCCCTTACAAAATTCCAATTATTTTATCTCGAAAAATAACAAAATGAAAATATCTTGATATAATATGGATATAATGGTGTTGTTTTCACATAATTAAGATATTGGTGAAGGCTGGTTGATGATACAATGGCGGAGGCACGAGATAGGTCATTGTTCGTTGAGGTAAGAAGATGATACACCTCGAGCACGATGAGGATAGCCTAGCTATATAATGGAGGATTGCTTCTTGATCTTATTTTATTCTATAAAAGAATAAAATATGTTCTTGTATATCGGAATAAAGGAGCTAGCTCCTTATTCAGCTAAGAATAAAAAAAAAATAAAAAACTAACACTTTATCAATAACTCATTCATAACTCTGTGTAAATTTTTTTTTTTCTTGTACACATTTTGAGTTATTGATGGGTAATTGATCATTAAAAATGTATATTGAATTGCGTGCAGAAAATGAATGTTAAGCTTATTCAGCACACCTAAATTATATCCTCATTAGGCTAATGAATCTTTTTAATTCATTTTTAGATATCTAAAATCTTTATATGAGAAAATAAGAAAAGAACAATATCAAAATCTTAAATAAAATAATACACCGTATTTATGTAATATTGTTCTAATTTAGCAATCTTGCATGATCCTTAGGAAAGTTTAAAGTATTAAACAAACACTCACCATATGAGTTTTTGGGGGCAAAAGACGATTGACCATATACCATGTAAATTATTGGTAAAGAGATTGAAATTCCAACAGTGAAGTTGGAAGTCAGATATTTAACCATTTAAGCAAATTTTCATCTCCATTGATAATCAATTACTTGACTCATATAATGGGCTTCCAATCTTTACTAGACACTCCTACCTTCGGGTAGCAACATTTTCTTTTCTTTTCTTTCCTTTTCTTTTTTTTTTCTTTTATCTGGTCTCGCCTTAAAAAAATAAAAAATTAAGTTAACAGGATTAAAATATCATCAAGTGTGTTAGCCACTACAGTAGCAGGATTAAAGTATGTTTGTTTTTTTTTTTTTTGGTGCACAATAGGAAATGGGTGTTAAGAGCACATATCATACAATTTATAAAGGGACAAAAAGGAGGAATATGGTGGAATCAAGTGAGGAATCGAACCTCCAAGGAGTCAAGTAATTTGACTCTTGGGTCAAGTCATCGTCCCAACAAAGTTCATTTAAAATAAGGCCTTGTTTGATAGGTTATAAGCCTTTTGTTAGAAATAATTGACCTGGATTGGATAATCGAGATGTGTTGGAACGTGGAAGAAACTATTGAAGAATTAATTTTAAGATTTGTCAGACATGTAAGCGTTTGTAGTCCAACGGTTAGGATAATTGCCTTCCAAGCAATAGACCCGGGTTCGACTCCCGGCAAACGCATTTTTCTTTCTCCATTTTTATAATAATATTGTATAAAAAAAAATCAAAGTGGTTAGAGATAAATGGCGCCTGTAGCTCAGTGGATAGAGCGTCTGTTTCCTAAGCAGAAAGTCGTAGGTTCGACCCCTACCTGGCGCGCTTTTTTGTTTCTTTGTTATTGCGTCGCCTTCAAATTTTATTTCAGCTTCAGCGCACTCAGTTCGCCCTAACCCTTTTTTCTAATCCTCCCTCCCTCCCCGTCAAAGGTCAAACGGCCGCCTCTCTGTCCCCTGTTCGGATCCTTGCACCCTCTGTCGCCGCCACCGGGATTCACTATCTCCGCTCCTGTCTCTCTGTCGATAGGTATATACTATGTTTTTATGTATTTATCGATATATTTCTTTCCGAATTAGATCAATTATTCACGGCATCGTGTTGCCCGAGCAACAAATCACAGTGATGTTTGTATTCATCTTGGGATCATGGCGTAGTCGTAGATCAGGAATTTTGGATATTCCAACCTGTCTGCACTTTGTCCTAACCCGATTCTGTTTTCCTTTTCATTGAGTTGTGTTTGGTAATAAAATTCTGAATACGGGTATTGCCGTATTGGAACTCGGAGATCCAGATCTATAAACATGGCAGTAAAAAGATATTACTACAATATTTGATGATGGTATTTTGACCACTGTAGTTTTTTCAGGATGATATTTGTTTAATGCATGCTCCGATATTTATGCATTTACAGTAATATTTTTTACAATGGTGAGATAAGTAGCCAAAATGGTAGTTTGCTTAAAAAATTTCCCCTAAACCTTTCATTTCTGGAAAGAAAAAAAAATGTTGATTGTTGAGGACGGAAATATGCTATTTAACAGTAGGAGAATTGGTTCTCTAACATGGATTTCGTAGCCATTATTGACCACCTTTACACTTCAATGTTGGTCCTGAAACAATGTCTTGTTTTAGTAATTAGATGGTATCATTGGTGTCTCAGGTTGCGACTGTATTGAGTCTGAGTATTAGGTTTGCAATTCTTTTTAATCAGACGCAAAGTTGTATAATGGAGCTGGCAGATAGAGCTGTTGGCTTGCTTTTATCAGTCATCAGCTTGTCCATTTTCACCTATTACACCTTCTGGGTCATCATTTTGGTGAGAGAACTCATCTATCCTGCCCTGAATTATACAGAATATGCCTTAATACTACTTTGTATGCATACATGACTAATGTTTATCATGTTACAGCCTTTTGTCGACAGGGAACATTTTGTGCACAATTACTTCCTGTCTCAGGAATATGCGATTCTAATTCCGGTATTTGCTGGCGTTGTCCTGATCTGCTTTCTTTCCATGTTCATTGGATATGTGATGCTCAAATCCAAAAAGAAGGCTGCATAAGTTAAGTGAATCTTGGATTTTTGAGTTGCATTTCATATGTCCTATAAATTTTGCAATGGAGAGGGTGTGCATGGCTCCCTTTATGGGATTTTCATAAAATTTCCATTTAATTTGTATTGTTATTATTAGTATTTTATTTAAAAATTAAATAAGCTGTAATCTAAAAGAAAACTCAAGTTTCTAGCCATCTTACAAATTTTGGCATTTGGTTGAACTTCAGATAAATGTTTGAACAGGTCTAGAAGAGTATTGTACTGAAGGGCTACTGGAGTTAGTATAAAAATCCACAACTGGAGCCATACAGAAAATATTGCACTATCGTATATATGGAATGGATTGGCGAAGAAGAATCTACATACTATTGGCTACCAATGATCCTGAAGTTCGCTTTCTTTAATGCACAAAGTCGCAAGGAGGCCACCATCGCCTCCTGAATGCGAAAATATTTTTCAAGGTGGTTAGGTTGAAACTTTGAGACGGAAATTTACCCTGCTTCCTTGTTACTTGTCTCTTGTTTTCCTTGTTCTCAATTGTGGTATTTGAGCACTTAATAATAATAATAATAATAAAGCAGCTTCCACCCTTGTTTCTGATGGCTACAGAAACAAATTTTGTTCAATCTTCTCTCTTCGGTGTGAGGCTTTATAACCACCTGAGCATATTGGTGGAAAACTGTCTTGTGCTCTAATGAGGTTTTGGCATGTGGTTGAACATGGAGTTAAGGAACATACAGATGAAGTAGTATCTACAGACATGGCCACCGTACCAATAGAATTGCAATGAAAAAGGTCCAAGGATATCAATACAAAATGTAATTTGTGTTTTTTAGTCATCAATCATTGCACCATAGAAACAATCTGTGCAAAGATACTATAGTAAAGACATTTGATTCCATGAAGAAAAAATACTTCATGGTACAGTTCCCTTGAAGCATGCACAGCTTGAATCCTTGGAAATATGAGAGAAGGGGTTTTGATACCCTTCACAGTCCTACTTGAAGGATGTCATGTGTCCATCCCAAACAATCGCGATCAAAGTTTCATGTAGTATGTTGCTTGTGGCCATATGTGGGAAGTCCTGTAAGCTTAAGGACATTCGAGATGCAATAATTATTTGCCACCAACAAAAAATGATGATTATCGTTTGTCCATGGCAACACGAATTTGGTCTTGTGTTGATTCCTCGAAGTAGCGTCCATTTAACATCTTATAGGCACCATTAACTATCGTCACTTCATAATGTAGCCACAACCCACAAAAGCTCACATGACAACAAACAACCCAATGGATATTTATTTATTACTGCACTATTATCCTTTACTACAACACAATGTTGCACTAGAATTTTTACCACTCAGTCTGGGCCAAAATTGTGGGAGTAATCAACAATATAAAACTCTCAATAAATAAAATTTATGCCTCAAAATTCAGTTGCAGTGCCAGTAAGATACATTGTGTAGTATGGGTTTATAAGGAGTAATGCACTGGATTGTTGTCATTGTGTGGTAAGGATAGATTAGGGGTTACTGTACCCAAATAGAATTCTTACAACTTCTCTTTAAATTCAAATATATATACAATCCAATCACTTCCCACTCACCCTCCATGACATATTGACATATACTTTCCTTATCACCCCATCTGAACCACAAGAACCTCGCTTCTGCCTTGTCTGAAAAGTTTCCAGGGCTTAAGGTGGAGCTGGAGGTGGAGTGGTTTCGCTTACGATTTGGGATTGCCACATGATTAATTTCGCAGCAATGAATCTAGAGAGTTTAGATAATCATGGAAAAAACTTCTCATGTAAAAAAAATAATAGTAATACGTTACATATGTAGATGTTCTTCTAACGTAGGCTGATGGCGATGGTGGTGAAGAGGAGAAATGAAAGGATATTTGCAGATAAAACAAATTACTCATATTCTATTCTATTGGAATATATACTCTCTCCGTTTTTTCCTTTTTTTTTTTGGCTACGGACCTACACAGCACGCAGTGCAATATACATTTGAAACCATTAATAACTTAAGTTCGATACATGTAAAAATTCTAAAAGAAGTTCTATATTTAAAAACTACAAGACGAGACAAATCTAACAAGATCCCACTTGACTATATTTTAACTTATATAATTATGATAAAACTTTAAATCAAATTCATTATTTGAACAGTGCCCAAATTGCGAATGGTGCAAACATTACAAAACGGAGGGAGTATAACATTTTTAGGCGGATCCAAATCGAGCTGGTAATGCAAAACCTCATGTAAAAAGTCGTAGAAAAGCTACTTGGATATCTTACCAGTCTCAACTTGCACAACATTTAGTACACAGAATAATGGCATAGAAAAGAAAATAAATTGGGCGTATTCTTAATCCTGTATTAAGCTCAGTACCAAGGATCTCTTGTCCTAGGACGACAGCATAAATATCAAATTTCCATGCTCAGATAAGCACGCTGTCCAATCATCTTCTGGTCCATTGTCAATAACAATAAAGTCTACCAAAATACAACCACATAAGAAAGAATTCATCACCTGAATTTGTTAGTTTACTACCTCAGCCTCAGCTTGCTTTGTTTTTCCCTCTTTTTTTTCCCCTCCTTTTTTCCTTTTAATATGGACTCTCTTCCTTTACATTTGTGTCAGCTGAGCAATGTATTAGAAACAGCTATGTATGTAAGTTTCCTTTCACTCGACAGTTGAGTCGAAACCATGGCACTAGTCAAACACAGCTTCCCCTGTGCACAACGAGGAACAATAGTCTCACCAGTTTCAATTTGATCTATAACAGCTGAAGAGGTTGTTACACAGAAGGATGTGTTTACTAAATCATATTGGCTGTGTCTGGCTATATTGTTTCATGATTTTGTCCTATAAAATACCAACACAAACTAACAGTAATGTTTGTGAAAAAATAGGTTAAAAATGTTTTGTTCACCAACACCAAAAAAAAAAAAAAAAAAAAAAAAACAAACAAACAAACAAACAAACAAACAAACAACAACGACGACGACGTTGGTAGAAAAAAGGCAGAGATGCATTTTATTTTCCTAAGAACTCTTTTTTTCGGTGCTAGTCTCGTATTCTTAATTTTGATTTGATGCCAAGTTTAAATTACTTTACCATCAAACTACAGTTGTATTACACGTTTTAACAATAGGTAAAGTGTGGAACTAAATAACTAAATGTAGCCGAAAAGTAGAGATAAACTAATTCACACCTACATCCCAAAAACATACTCCCTCCGTCCCATTTATATTGTCTTGTTACTGTTGGACACGGGAATTAAGGTAAAGTTGATTTGTGAGTATATGATGGGGTCCACATAGTTGTTAGAGGGGCAAATTATTTCTATTTATAGAAAGGACATTTATGATGGGACATCCAAAAATAGAAAGTAAGACTAAGACATTTGAGGTGGGATGGAGGGAGTAAAATAAAAATGAAATAAATATTTTGACAGTTTGTTAAATAGGCCTATACGGACCCAAAAGCCTAACTCAAAGGCCTGTAACTAGTACTACTTTAATTACAAATTAATCACTTAATCACATCCTAATTCACCGTGAGTTATTACACCCCCAAGACTCTAAACTATAAAAGGTGGAAAAGGCAAAACCATTAGGAGATCAGTTATTCAACAGATGCTCTAATGGGGGAAAAACATAAAGATATCAAGAAGCTTGTGGAGCAAAAATAAAGAATTTTAGTAAGCTTACCATGCATTCTCTTAACGAACCGTTCAAATTCAATAAGGTTTTGTTGTTCCATGAGAAGTGGGCAAAGCCTCAGATATATAAATGCCGAGAAGTGTCTGCCATCTGGATCACCAAAGGGCTTCGCCTTTTCCAATAAATAACCATATCCTTCTCTCTCATGGCATAGAAGAGAGTTTTCACCAGCTACTGCTACACCACTATCCCAAGCAGCATTTATAACCTATATTATGGCATTAGCTATCTTGAGTTGATAAGAAGAAACTATGAAAAATGACACTCTGTAACTGCTAAGTGTAGATACAAATATATATATATATAAGTGTAGATACAAATCTATATATATATATATATATATATATACACACACACACACTTTCCGCTCTATTTTGATGGGTCACACTCCTATGACAAGGAGTCAAGGACTACTCTTTCTTACTGTGTGGAAAGAAGACTAAAGGGGCATTTGTTGAAAGGGTTTGGGAATGATTTCTGAAATCTTTGGTTTTGACTTCTGAATCATCCAATCAAAATTCCCAAATCCAAAGCCCTCCCCAAGCATAGCAAAATTGAATGGAGGGAGCATAATATTGTCTTGGTAAAGAAACAAGAGCATATAATTGCAACGGAACTAAATAACTAACACTTACTTGCCAAGCTAATCCCTCAGGATCTGCAAGAGACTCTGAGAAGTTCATTTGATGATGCATCATGCCTATATCTTGACATGTAAAGCATAGTGTAACATCATGCTTCTTTAGCATAGCCATGATAGGAGTATAGCCATCACGGTTAGAAGAGTTGTAATATCCAGCAGTTAATTCAGCAGCATGACTAGCTGTCTTGTACCACCAATGCATGCCAGATATCTGCTCCAAAAATTAACACAACAAATTGTCATTCATGTATAGTCCATCACAATGCGAAAATGATTCTATTCCAATACAATTCATTCTCAGATATGTAACCAATTCAGCAAATTTAAGGGCATCATAGCTCAATATTTGCGAGAGAAAAATAATAATAAATAAATAAATAAATAAAAGGTGGGAAGCACCTAATCAAATATGCTCAATTTGGTTATTAGGGAGTGCTCATGAGCTCACTTGTGATGAAAAATCAAAATGCTTGTATTAGATATGTAGTTTCTGCAAGACTTAAAAAAAACCATGCACATAAAGCTCAAGAATCGCAATTAAATGGCTCACCTTTGCAGCAATGCTAGTTCCATTGAAAGTTAACTTGGCCAGAGAAAGGACTCGATCACCATGGTCGACTAAGAACTGAGAATACCAGCTGAGGAAAAATCTACCATAATAGCCATCATAATCACCCCCATCACAGAAAAACCCAGTCTCATGCGGTCGTGAACTGTAGGAACCAGAATTGTCAGGTCCATGAGCCCAAAAAGGGTGCCCTCTTATTTCAGCTGCCTTCCCCAGGCTTTTTAACATATATTGATCATGGCACTATAAGAGAGAAAACAAAATGAGTACAGTGAATGATACCTAATAAAAGAATGCCACATAAAATACTGGATTACAATTTAGCACTTTATAAATTTGAAGCTCTATCAAAATCCTTCATTATCACACCCACCACCGTCATCAGTCATCACTATAAAAGTATACAATTTCCTCCCAGATAAAGGAAAGAATAGAAAGAGCAAAGGGAACTGATTACCTGAAATTCACCAATACCAGGAAATCTCCAACCATGTTTTACAGGATTACAAGGGTATCTCAATTCTCCACAAGGTCCAAGCCCAATTACAACCATAGTAATGACACCATTCTCAAAAAGGTCATCAAATTCAACCCGAAAGCTTCGCATATAATCAAAGTAAACCTAAAATCATAAATCCAGTAAGCGTTGCTCAAACAAATGCCACAAGTGTAGTATAATTATAAACAAATAAATCATAATCATTTAATCAAAAATATTTTATAAAATGTTTAAGGTAGAACTTAATATGCATAGATAACTACCCTGTGAATATAGTTTAAACACTTGCCAACCATTAATGAAGAAACAAATAGAAACCCCATACTCAAGAATCAATAAAGATATTCCAGCCTTGAAAAAGAAGACCCTGGAGGATTAACAAATCACACACACACATATATACATGAATACATGCATGCATGCATACATACATACATACATACATACATACATACATACATACAATATTTCAAGAAAGAAAACTTCAGCTTTAATGTGGAAAACAGGTAATCATTCTACGATCATGGAGAAATCCTAAAGACAGAACACAAACAACTATCAAAGTTCGTGGTTCTTAAAGTGGCTATAGAGACATTCACAATAAAGGACACTACAGTATACAAAAACTTGGATACTTCAATTTTGTTCAATTTTCAAAATAAATTTAAGGTATCAAAAACACAAATTGTTCATAGATAAGCATCTAAAAGGAAATGGAACACAGGAAGTAACCTGAACTTGTGGCAGATAAAGAGAAATTTACCTCTAGAGCAGTCCGACCCCTCAAAACTCTTTCCTTGTCAATTCCCCAAGATAGGCACTCTGGGTCTCTCCTTCCAGCTTTATCAGTGAAGAAAATGTCCGGATTGCTACGACCAATTTCAGCTACCCAATGTGGCAGGGGAATACAGACATCATCCCCAACATTGCCTCCACATTCATGAAATGACATTACAACCTGGTTCACTATAAGGCATTACAACAGCGGGCAGTATTCCAAGAGACAGATAACATACACAGTACATAAATCAACATAAGTTTTTCCCTGTATAATTTATAAGTATTTCCCTGACTATATTTGTCTTCCTCTACAGCGTCCCCTGGGAAGTTAGATGATCGAGATAAAGCGCAAAGTCCATCTAACCAAATCAATCATAAGATATACACAAAAGTAGTTATTTAACTATTCCCGCAGATATTCTTTCTAGAAAGCTAACAACACAGTTTTATAGTACTATTGCAAAATTCACAAAAATCTTAGTCTTATTTCCTTCAAAGCTTTCAGTTCAAATTTAAGAGACCCATTATGCACATGAAACTTTACACGACAATTTATGGATAGAAATATTGGACAGTGCAAATAAAATAGTATATTTGTGTGTGTACACATATTGGCTCCCAAAGCATTATTGAGACTACCGGTGTCTAGTAACAGAATAATCTTGTCAGCAGAGTAACGCTAACCAGTGTATTTGTCATGGAAAACTATAATAAAGCAGTAAGCAAGTTATATACGTCACCTGCAGCTGCATTTTCAGCTCCCTTACAATTTGAAATAACCGCTTGTATCCACTCCAGTTATATTCTTGGGGTGTATGTGCTTCAACAACACCCCACCAGCAATCAACCATAACACCATCAACATTAAGGGATTTCAAGATTTTCAGCTGCTTCACCAGACCCTCTGGATCAACAAGTTCGCATTTCATATTGATGACACCCAACTGGCAGCAAAAGTGATTTGATTGGTTACAATATGTATTCTTACAACTATGGCATTTATAAAAAGGTATTTCTTTTTATCCAAGTTTTCTCTCCTTGTCATTCAGAAAAAATTAAAAATAAAAACAGGATATAAGCATTATCTAGAATTTCTTCAGATTTCAACAAATAGGGATCCAGCTTTAAGCTGCCAATTTATCAGCTAAAATATGTTCTAAGAGCATGACAAGGTGAAGAAAAAGATGGTCTCAGAAAATTTCAGAAAAATTACCATAATCAAGAGAATCAATTATCAGTGGAAAGAGTATATTATATGAAAAAAAAAAAAAAAAAAAAAACAAGAATTTCTTTATAAGACACCACATATCGTTCAATTGTAAATGCAAAGAACGAGAATGCATGTCACTTGTCAATTAAGTTAGGATAAGCATAGATAACTTTGAATATATATATATATATATATACATATAATGACGCAACAGATAAGCTCATGTAACACAAGATATAGAGAAGTAAAAAGCTTTGATACTCACTGGCAGCACAACATAAACTGGAACACGAGGTGAGCCAGAAAAATCCTGCTCTTGTAATCTTGTGGGCATATCAACAACCTAGAAAAATGGACAGCCCAACAAAACTCAGGCAGTTAGATAGGCCAGACTCAACACGCTTATATTAGAATAGCCCACTATGCAAAAATACTTCTATCAAGTGAGATAGAAATGCACAGCATTACAGCTCCTAATATATAACACTTAAGGGGTAATTGAAACAATCTTAAATCTAGTAAAGCCAAAAATTTCACCTGTCTGTTTTCAACTGAATCAATAGAGCCCCCAAGGATAGGGTTGTTCTGCAGGTCTCCATCCCCAATCATAGTGGAGGTTTGAGACCTAGCACCAGTGGGTGTATCACAAGGAGATGAAGGGGACACAAAAACACCTTTCTCATGAGATGCATTATAATCAAATGAGTTCCTGTAGGCTGGAGAGATGCCTCTCAATACAGGAGATGGTTGTTGTGCAGGCATTTGTGATGAGGGTGATATCACTGCCATATTTGGAGCACCAGCAGTTGGCCTCGAATCCTGCAGGTAATGAAACAACAGATTACACAAAGAAGCAGAGTTGTGAAGACAATCAACTTATCATATAGATGTTCACTCAATATGTCAGGTACATAGGCCTGGCCAAAAGGTTTCAAGAATTGAGCACTAAATCTATGCTTCCATAAAAACTTCAAAATGTCTATAATGCATTACGGCCCAGCATATCTTAAACTTCTTTGTTTTCCAAAAGAAAGAAAAATAAAATAAAATAATCTCTTTCAATCTCTGTTCCAAGTTGCATCTTAGAAGTGTTTGATAAACGAATTAAGGGTCCTGACAAACTTTTCCATTTAATATCACATCCAGGTTTCATTTTTCCAAATTGAAAATGACATCATTTATGCTATAGCCATTAACACTTGTTATCTCTGTCCAACATAATATGCAATTGAATCAATAAGAAGTCATAAAAAAATTAATAATAATAATAATAATAATAATAATAATAATAATAATAATAATAACAAAAATAATAATAATAATAATAATAATAATAATAATAATAATAACAAAAAGAAATTAAAAAAAAAATAAAAAATAAAAAATCAATCAGTACTCAATCTTAATTACTAATAGAATCCATATGCAACACAATTGTGAAGACTGCAGGTCCATGGGTTTTTACCTGTGATCTGGAAGGGAAGGTGGTTCCATCGGGAAGCACAACCCAACCTGCTTCCCTTGCCAAAGCAGCAATGACATCATTAATATCAGCTCGAACTCGAAGATTATAATTACCATGTCTACGAAGCCGAGCCAAAATCTTTGCCGTGATTGCTCTGCGCTGTCGTTCTCTAAGCTTTGTTCTTTCTTTCTCCTCTTGTGGCCTACACCTTCGAGCCCCACCTTGTGGAGTTGGAGGATCTTGATGTTGCTGGTTATGTGTATACCTAATACCACCACCTGTTGATAGAGTACCCATACCAACACCAACCACTGAAGAGGGTGTTGCCATGTTCTCGTCGTCACCATCATCATCTTCATCACCTTCATCTTTCACATCCATCCCCATTTCATCATCATCTTCCTCTTCACTTGTACCAAATCTACGTATTGAAGCCGCCATCACCTTTGTCAGTTGTCCCTATTTCTTATTCATCATCTTCTCTATTAAGCATAGGTATTGTAGATAAACCTCATGATTTAGGAACCATATCCATATTAACATAGCACGTCAATGTTATACTTCCACTGAAAGCCTATGTGAGCGTTCATGACCAGTGCAATCCTACTGGTTTGGTCAAAAATATGTGTCAGGAAAATGCAGGAAGCAAACCAAGTGAATAAAGTCATAAATAATAAGCATCATATGCAGAAAACTACGCCTCACGTATATCAATAAGCAACTTATATACAAGTAGAAGATCCTGCTATTCTTGAAGGCAACAAAACAAGCAAACTGATTTGTCAAACTTCTATGCACGAGTTCGCTTGAATTGAGCCAATTAAGATCTCAAATCACTGTACGCCCGTCCTCCCAACACTCCAAACTGTAGCATTCACTATTGCCAAAGAAGCTAAGCTGGACAAAGGAAAACATTGGATTAAATCAACTACTAGAGAGCAGAAAAACATACGAGATGTATAAAACATCAAGATATGGCATGCACTGCACTTGCTCCAGTCCTAGGTCCCAATCATACAAAAAGGCAAGAAGCTAAAAAATCCTTCAATAAAAAAGCACAAAATTCAGCTACTAACAGCGCAGCATAGCTTTAACAAACTCACTCTGTTGCGTGTGACACTCTCCTTCAATGATCCCACGTTGCTCGCGTGCAGATCCAGAAAGCCTTTGGGTAACCGAATATTCCGACTAATCCGAAACACCGGAGGTAAAAGCAGGCAAAATTGGAGCAGGTAGAGGAAATTCGAGAGTTGAGGAATGGTGCAGAGAGCGGCGGGGAGGCGGCGGCCGGAATCCCGGCGGCGATGCGGCGGAGGAAAAAGGAAAGAAGGGTTTCGCACGGGGGAAGCGTGTGTGAAAGGAGGTTGGCACGAGTAAAGGCACTTATGTTTGGGGTTCACACGGATTGCACGGTGCCAAAAATGTGGGGCCCCAGCACGAGGGATGAGTGGAGCCCTTTGGCCATTGGATTGGTTTGTTCACAGTAATAATGTGGACTGGAGGCCACAAGTCGGGTCAGTGACACTGTCTCTGTGACGGTATTAACTTAATAAAAAAAAAAAATAAAAAAAAAAAATAAAAAAAAAACAACAACTCATAGCTCAAGTTCGATCTACTATTAAAAACTCACAATAAATAAAATTTATACACCGATTATTAAAAACTTACAATAAATTAAAAAACTAAAATATATTCTTCAATTAAATACTTCCTCCGTTCCTTAATATTTTCCACGGACCCACATTTCACGCAATTCAATACACATTTTTAAACTGTAATAACTCAAATTGCATACAACTAAAAATTATGAAAATTTGATATTCTAAATCTATGTGATTAAACGAATCTAACAAGATCCCACTTGACTATATTTTATCTTATGTAAATGTATTAAAAAGTCGAATCAAAGTTACTCAATAACCAGTAACAAAACACCCAATATGTTAATAATTTAGGAACGGAGAAAGCATTATTTAGTTGCCAAAATAAATATCTTAGAATAGTTGGTATTTTTTTAAAAAAATAGGTCTACAAGTGCTTTTCCCACTTGAAAGTTTTTTTTTTTTTTTTTTTTTTGCATATGAGCCTGAAGAGGCAGGGAAAACAAAGAAAAATGGCAAACATAAACAAAGGCGTCAACGGAGACGAGGAAACCATGTCCCCGCCCTGTCAGCCGCAAGGTGATTACGGACCGCATCCGGAGGGTAGGCCCATGTCGTGAAGAAGAGTTCCGCACTTGCTCCCAATTTCGCTAAGGCGTCGGCTACAGCGTTTCCCTCTCGCAATATATGCTTAAAGATACACACGCGGAATCGGCCCTTGAGCTCTTGAATGGAATTGATGTAAGTTGACAACCAATGGGAAGAAGAGGGGGGCGAAGCCAGCAACTTGAGCATAGAAGAAGAGTCGCAACAGCAGCAGATTTCAAGGATATTATTACTTAAGGCCAACCGAAGGCCATGGAGGAGCCCTGCGAATTCAGCACAAAGGACTGAGGTTGCACAGAGGAACCCCGACGTCCCAGCCAGCCACTGACCATCATAGGTCCGAAGAACTGCCCCGAAACCAACCCGACTGGAATGTGGCGTGAAAGAGCCATCAGTATGCAAGAAATGTCCCCTCCATTCCCCCATGTTCCAGCATACAAAGCGAGGTAATGATGGGGATACGTCATGGTGGTTAATACAGGACTCCAGAGATCCTTTGAAGTGAATGATGCGCCTTACCAGAGAAGAATGAGAGGTAGAAAGCCCCCGAAAGACACGGGAGTTTCGTTCCCGCCATATGTGCCAAATAGCTGCTAAGAAAAGGGTGCCGTAGTAAGAATACATACCCCGAAGCCAGAGTCTTATGTCTGCTTGTTCCAATGAAGATAAGTCCAATGGGATTAGAACGCCTAGAAGATGCCAGACATGGCCAGCCCATGCACAAGTAAAAATGCAGTGTCTCCAATCCTCCTCCGCAATCCCACAAATTACACATAAGGGTGACTGTGCTAGGTGACGATGAAATCGTAATGAGTTGCAAGGTAGCGCCTCCCACGAGAGAAGCCAAAGGAGAAAACATAGGCGTTCCGGCCAGGCAGAGTTCCATATCCATGACCAACCCGTGTTAGAGTCTAAAGTGTTGGCAAGAAACGAATAGCCAGACCTTGCAGAATAGTGCCCATCCAAGCTCAGAATAGTCCCACTTGAAAGTTTTGTTATAATTTGTGAGCATTTTCTATAAAATATTATGCAATAATAATATTAAAATGATAAAAAGGCAAAGTGTTCAAGAAACTATAACAAGGATTAATACATACATTAAAGGAAAATAAACACAAAAATTAGAGGGGTAAAAAGGAATAAGTCACATTAAAAGTTACACCATTGTATTATTTTTTTTGATAAGCCGAAGCCAAAAAAGATAAAAAACAAGAAAAGAACAGAAACGCAGCAAAAAGGAAACAACTACGGCCTGGGGAACCACAAACTCAACCCCTCCCTCATAAAACATTTCAAATATATCTATATATATGTGTGTGTATCACAATAGAAACTCTAGTAAACTTTAACAAAGATTGAAGCTCAATATTAGTGTTAAATTTCGATTTTTCAGCCATAAAATCCAACCAAGTCCAACATACAAGGATAAGAAAGCCCAAAAAGAAATATTTGGAGAGAAGTGGAAAAGGAAACGCATAAGCTGGATTCATGTACCATAAAATTAGTAGATATATTGATGAGAGAATGGAAGAAGCAACAAGCTCTTCCCAGAACATAAATAAGCATCTGCTCATCATCCCAAATCAAGACAAATACTTAATGCACTTTTAAAACCCCTATACATACTCATACAACCAAATTTTACCTCAAATTTCTCACCATATATATAGCTACACTGGAAAGCCAAAAAAAAAAAACGAAAAAAAATGTTACATGCCTCGAGGATCTATGGATAAACAATAAAGGATGTGCGCTGTCCCCCCTCGGCAGATATCTGTCTGCAAAGGCAACAAAGCCACCACAACTGAATACTGGTGCATTCACTATAAGGGCGACAACTATCATTTCCCAGAAACAATCTACAAATTATAGTATATAAATGTAGTTTACTGTTTAGTTGGGTCAGCTCTCCTCGTCTACTGCTCCAATGTATGTCAGTGCTGTTCTTCTTACTCTTACGGCACCCTTAAGCCAGCTGATTGCCTTTGGATGAGAATGGTGATCGCTGCTGCTGCTGCTGCTACCAGTGATGGGAGGGTTTGCAGAAGGTTGGTTTGATCCGGTGCCATCTTCCAAGAGAGTCCATTGGTCGATGATTTCTGCTGCATCAAGGTCTTGCTGGGTGGCTATTGGCAACCTGGATTTTGCAGTGCGTCCTGGTAATGATTGGTTCCTCTGGGATGGGTTGGCATTGTTGGGGTTATAAGTGGTCACCGGATTGCTGGGCTGAAGACAAGCGAGGGCAGCAGATGGTACTGAAGGAAGATGGCAAGAGATGGAACACCGGGAGGATGTAGACAGAACTGGCATTGCAGTTTGAATTCGCCATCTGATTGTTTCTGGCAGCTCCATCCGATCCAAGTCATTCTGTTTAATGAATGATACAGTTAGGAAGTGACACGGATACTCATAGGATATCAAATTTAAAAAGAAAGAACCTGCAGGGTCTCGGCAACTTCACGATCAAAAGGGGTGTGATCCTTGCTGACATCAGTGGAGTTGGATTTGTATTGTGGCTTCAACCAACTTGGTTGGTGAGAGCTCATCAACACATGAAAAACTAACAATAGCAGGTCAAATACACTTTCCCCGCCTAGGTCAGTAGCAGAATTCTCCAATAGAGACTCCATATTTCTCTTCGACAAAATGAAAGCCGGATTGACGAGATGACCTGCATCTTCGTACACAATCCTGCTCCCAAGGAGACACAGAGTTACCGAAGCAAGGGCATTTCTCAGCTTTCGACCGGAAGGCTCCCTGAAAAGTATATGTTTATGAGATGGCATGAGAATATCATCATCAACCAGATTAGGCTTTATCAAAAAGATCATCGCTTCAACACAGGAGGACTACACAAAAACTACAAAAAAACATCATATTTAAACCAAAGGAATGACTATCATTCAACGAAAGACACAACCAAGTGCATATAATACAAGAACCAAATCAGAAACCGACATTACCTATCTGCACAAATGACAGGGAGTAATCTGATGAGGAATTGCAATCGCAAAGTCAAGGAGGCTCGCAATGCAGCAGGAGAAGGTGGAATGGTATCAGCTGTCCCAGTTGATTGTCTGGATATACCAGGACTGCCTCCTTTACCACTTTTTCTATTGCCACTTTTACTTCCAGGACTCCCAATCGCCGGACCAGGAGTCATTGCAGCTTGCTTGCTAACTCCATGAATAATTGCATTTATTTGCTGCTCGATATTGCTGATCTGCTTAAACATTTCATTTGCAAAATTGTAGCGCAGGTCATCAGAACCTCGCCTTACACATGGAAGGATTAAGTCAATAAGAGCCCTCTCAGTTGCACGCTGCTGACTGACAATGAAACCCTCAACATCTGAGAAGCCAGATCCTTTTCCACCCAGATTAAAGCCACCCGTCCCTTCATCAACAACTTCTCCCTCTTCAAGGGCACTGCCTTCAGCTTTCAATTTATCCCCCCTTTTAGTAACTCTATTAATATCAGAATGACACCATCCCCAAGGTTTTGGTTGTTGGGGCTTTGAACATGGCTCTCTAAGCTCTGCAGCTATATTCACGATTTTCTGCCTAATTGATTTCTTCCCATGAAGAACTTCAGCACCTCTCAGCAACCATTTCGCTTGAGATAACATAGAGTCCTCAACCGATTTCCCCATAAGATTAACTACCTCCGAGAACAAAGGAGCCGCATCAGGCCTAACTAATAACCTGGTGAGAATAATTTGAACAAAGTTGCTCTCAGTCTCAGTATTACTTTTGTCAGAAGGTGAGAGTGATTTTACAGCCTCAATCAAGGAGACATCATTCTCTATCTTCTCATTGACAACCTGTTCATTCAGAAGGAGCCTCAGCTCAACCCACTGCCAATGAAATCTTGCAGGTTGTAGTGTATCTAAGACATGTACAAGTTTTCCCATAAGCTTTTTCACATTTTCTCCACATTTTCTTTTCAATTCGCCTTGACTAGAGCCCCAATTTTTGTCTTCCAGTTTAATTACAGGTTGCGGAATTTTACAATCTATGAGGGCATCCAGCAAAAGCCTCTGGCGGAGAGGAACCACTGCAGCAGCTTTCAAATTGATATCCAACCCATGGGATTCAAGCAATGACAAAAACTCTGAATCAAGTGAATCAGCAGATATGAGGTTATATAACCGAGAAGTATTCCGTTGGCATATCTCACGGAAAGGTAGGTGCTTGACAGCATCAGCCATAGTAACAGCCAATAACTGATATAGGTGTTGGAACTCATCACGGGGTACAGATATCGCATCAAGAATGGGTCTCCATACTAAAAAGGCAAATATGGAATAGGCGGGTGGAAGGACCAAATCTAAAGGTAACATCTGCTGCATTCTAGTTAAAGCTAAAACTGAGGCTTCACCCAGAAGATCCACAACAAAACCATCCGAAACTGTCCGGCAATTACTTACAAGAACCCTAAACCAGTTTGCAGAAATTTCAATCAAATTATCCACCTTTATAAACCCCAAGGATCGAGCATTCCCATTCAAATTTGATTTCAAACTCCTTGCAAACTGAAGTAGATCCATCCCCTCCTTTAGTCTGAAGAGGGAGACCATTCTCTCCAGGCTAGCAACTCCGTGGAGAATCACCCCAACAAGAAGCGCATAGATAGCACCTGAAATTCTTCCAGCTGACCCCAGTCCTGCCTTACCACTAGGGTTCAAAGCTTCATTGGATAAATTTGAACTGAAGTCATGAGATTCAGGAGACATCTGATACTGACCTGGAGGAACCTTCCCAAGGATAAAATTAAGGGCCAACGAAGCCTCTGCGGCAAGGGCAACCTCAAAGACCCGGCTATGACGCTCTCCTAGAGCTTCCTTCAATATGCATAAACAAGAGATATGGACACGCAAAATGTGTCGAGCAGAAGGCAATGAACCAGAGGGGGAAGGGGTATTTGAGTGATAACTACCAACAGTAGGATCAGAAATTCTAGCAATAGCCTGCCCGACATTGTTAACAATTGCACTAATGGCAGAAGCCACCAAGGAGGGGTCACCTTCCTGTGCAGCACCACCAGTTTGCCTCATACAGTCCATCAATCCCATCACTATTTTCTGAGCAATTTGATGGCTATCATCCCACTTCTCCACACTAGGAATTTTATTTGCCCCAGGACCAAAATGCTTTCTATCTTTACCAAGGAAGTATTGAACAACTTCATCTACATGTCTCTGTACTATCTGTTTCATGTTAGTCCCGACTCTGGATACTCGAACACCAGTGACCTTTTGACGCAAATAATCATCTGGATCTTCAACTCCATTCGGGACACCAAAGGTAAAGCTCCCATCCAAAGATTTTCCAACTTCGAGTTCAGAAACAAGCCTCTTATCGCAGGTGGATTTGAAAGTATTCTCCCACTCAAGAACGTTGGTAATATTGCCATACTTCTTCAGGAGATGGCAAGAATAGATTAAGGATGGTGATCCAGAAATTCTGCCATTAGATGCCAAGACTGCAGCAGTATGATGCGTTGTGGCTGTCAAGGTCTCAGGAATCAGATCAGCAGCAACAATTATACTCTCATATCTGAAACAAAGGCAAAACCGAAGTGATGATTGAAAATACATTGGAATACATTGATGTCTAAGACAAAAATGATATTATGACTGAGAATCATCAAGAAACTCAAACATATGAATAACAAATCTGATTATCCATCCATGATCCAATAATCATTTTAAATCATGAGATACTCATTGGTTTGATAATTAAATGAAAATTTATCAGAAAGAACATAAATGTCGCATCAAGTTCAAATAATAGTTAAAAATCCAACGTCAAATTATTGGTCTCTTTAACATACAACTTGATCTTCTTAATCATCCCACATTTCTAGTACAATTATGTTTTATATCTCCAAACCCAAGATACTGTTGATAGCAAAATCCCAAAATCTAACAATAATTGCTCAAATAGTACGCTTATGCATTCTTATAAAACTAAATGAATAGCCATATAAGAGGAAAAACCTGAGAACAAGTATGACATGGGATTAGAATTTGTGCAATATCTTTGGTCCATGAATCAATAAAAAGCACGATGTTATGAAAAAGGTAGAACTTCATCTTGTGTATGGGTGCATATTGCCATTTCATCTGGGGTTATCGCAATCAATCGACAGTTCGACACATAATTCATATTCTGAATTGCTTATAATAAGTATAAAATGGAGTGTAACTTGAGCGGAATGCAGGAAGAAAGTCATCAAGAAATCTAAGCAACCAACTAAAAAGATCATATGGAGAATGAAATAAGCACCCAAACCTGCGTATACATGATAAAAGAAATGCCTCTGTAACCTCACAGGGATGCTTCTCGCCAGTCCTAGGTAGCATCACAGAATTCCTGCCATGGATATTAGTAATGGGACTTCTTGGAAGTTTGGGAAACAGCCAAAGAAGAAACTTCGTTGCTAGAATTAATTCCTCACAAGTATCCATTATGTACAAAATAGTGGATAATTCATCTATACTCAGCCTCCATCTTACGGAGCTTCGATCGTCAACAGGTGATGGCCTGCCATATGGGCTAGCTTTAGTTGTCGACTTGTCTGCCTCTTCAATAATCTGTTTCACATAAGATATCAACCACAATGCCACATTTTTCTTTTTGGTAAATTGCATCTTCTTCAAAAGTTTGCCAATTGATAGAATATCAGCAGGTGGTAATTTTCTGGTAGCATCGACATATTTTGAGATCTTATCAGAACTCCTGTGGTGGGGGCACCCTACCCTGCTTTCACATACATGACTTGCTGATGCTCCCTGACTACCCTCAATTCGAGTATCAGATAATTGTGCAAGGCTTTGAGTTTTACGAACAGGTTTCTGCCTACCCCTCGATGCCTGCTTGACAGGTTTAGGAGGTGGTTCTATTATGTTAGATTCCGTATTTTTCGGCCATTTCCTTACCCACCAGGTTTCATCTTCATCTACCAGAAATGAGGCTCTCTCTTCACTTAATTTCATCCTCTTTACCCTTCTGCATTCTTCACATTCATTTGATTCTTCACCAACATCAGTTCCACTAGCAATGAAACCAGGCCTTTTAATGCTCCCTAGAGATTCATCACTTCCAATATCAACCGATGATGATACCGGAAACTGCAATAGTGCAGAAATTGAAGCCTTCAAATCTTCAATATCAGTTTCAGTTTCAATTTTTGTTTCAGATAAGTTGCATGTACCCTGATAGTGCCACTGCTCAATCAAAGATGAACCATTTCCACTTCCAAAACTAAATCGACGTTTCTTCTTAGTTGAACCAGCTGCATTGAGAAAAGATTTGTCCTCTGATATCCTCTGAAGTATCAGTCTGCGCTCATTTGAGTAAACAATCATGGCCTCACTGACATCTGATACTTCAATAATCTGGGCTTCTTCAAGAGCATTTTGAATATAGGATGCAGGCAACTCCCTCAGAAGTTTCTGGTGCCTCTTCTGCCTCTCTGGGTCAAACATAGGCCCATTCCCATCCAGGTTTCCACTTTTTATCAGCTGTCTGACATATGCCAGAGGATTAAAAACACCAGACACAATCAATTCTCTTATTAGAAACTGCATGCGCTTAAAACCTCCACCATTATGAACTTCATGCTGATCAATCCAACAGACAATTATATCATGCATGGGACCAGTGCTCTCAAATACATCTGAAATACCTTTACGCCTCCGCCTTGAAGCATGAAATTTTGACATTTTACTCCTCTTTAACTTTAGAAGCCGTAACATAATGAATATCGGTGAAAGATCTCTTCTACCGGTGAACTTCAGATCATGAGGAGGTCCATTTCGGAAATTCCTATATTCACAAGTGGCCCACTCACATAAGAAAAAGATGGAACAAAGTAATGAGGATGTCACTGAGCTGATATGCTTAAGTGACATCTGTAAAGAAGGGCTTACATCTGCAATCCAATGCTCATCACTAGGTCCATTCCAATTATTTTCAAAGAGCAACTTGTAAGCAACTTCAATATCTCCGTCCTTGAGAGACTGGTCCAACACCTGCAAGACTTTAGCTTCATTATAACTGGGATGATTAGGTCTGGCTGCTCTTGAAAGAAGTTCGGCACGTTTTTGAATTGATGATACAACACTAGGAAAGGATAAGGACTCAGCTTGAACCCCATTAACTTTGTTAAGAGCATCTTTGATGTGACCATCATACACCTTCCTAGAATCCCCAGCCATTTTAGATAAGAAGCTTCCATCATTTATCACATGGCTTACCACGCACTTTGGCAACGGAAAACAATCAATCCCAACAAAAGTATCTGGTACAGCTAGTATTAAATATCGAAGCATCTCAACAACAGCCGAAGTAGTATATGCATGTCTAGAATTATCAACAAGATCAGAACCACCTGGCGAATGTTCTTGAATAAAGCGAATGGCTATTCCTACAAGAGTGCGTATGTAGGTTTGCGATAAAACTACAGTTTCTATCGCACCATATATGATGGGTAACAGCAACTGCATAACACCACGGACTTCCTTTTCCTGCAACATCGCAACTGCATGAGTTAGGATTCAAACAAAAAGATATTCGTCACTAAAAGAATTTGCACAGAAAACCTAGCAAGCAGCCAAGACGAGTAGAAATTTATACCTGTAGTTGATTAAGAACCCAATCAATAATCAAAGAAGGGACAAGAATTCCTTCCGCATGATGCAAGTGAATAATCCTTGTCATATACCACCATTTGTTGTAGAGGGAAGGCTCCTCACCATCCATTGCCATTGAAAAAGAATCAGATTTCTGCTGGGCAGAATTACCAAAACCAATTTGCAAAGACCGATCTCGCATACACAAAGTAGAATGAGAAATATTTCTAGCCATGAATTCATCCAAGAGATATTGCAGGTACTCAATGATGTCCTTTGTCCACCGTTCTGAACGTGACAAATGAGTCTTTTCATGAAAACCTGACGATGAATTAGTAGATGCAGGGCGAAGCTGCGAGACATTACATGCAACTTAAGATTTATAGAAAGCCAAAAAAAAAAACTCCTTGCAATGTTATTTTCTCTAGACCAAGAACACATACCTGATTAAGATAGTTTACTTTGATATACCAAGTTGCTCTCAATAACGGAACATTATTTCGAATTAGAACTTCAAACAGAGCTTTCCTCCTAAAACCATGAGGAACATGGTCGGTCAAAGAATGCAACCTTTTATGCGGTTGAGATAAACCCTACATAAAAGCAAATGAATGTTTTAGTAATTCAATTCACTTAATCATCATACCGAAATAGATAATCAAGCTATTAAGAGAAACTAATAGAAGCAAAAGGAAAGATAAATACCACTAAACTTAAGTCGTGTTATAAATTTTAAATATCACCCAAAAACAGATAGATGGCTTTGGCAACGGAGAGTAGAGGACATGAAAACGTTTTAGCACTTTCAATGTTTGCCCATGAATGTAGCCAAATGGCAAAATATATCATTATGGTGTTCTCTATTGTTTTAGTTTGCTAAAAATATTTTATTGACATATCAAAAACTATCTTTGCAATACAATGTATAGATATATCATATATACAACTCCTATCGGCCCCAATTAACCTAAGCCAACATACAATATAACAACAATTAATCCAACATAGTTCAGAATCCCAATAATGGAGGGTTACATGTGAGTAGAGGTGGAGGGAGAATAGTTGGTAGCTTCGTAACATAAGTCAGAATGTTTGATAGCTATGAACCTTCCAACAGGACTTTGGTCATTATAAGAAACCCCAAAATAACTTCGCAGACAAGCTCCCCCACGAAACAAAATAGCAACAATAGTATACAAAATAACTCAGTTTTTGACTTCTTGAGCAACTCGTTTTCATAGTTACTATCTCAGAATTATATCAAGTTCTTTCTCACACGGGTGGCATGGAACTGGGAGGGGTGTGATTGGGACATGATTAAATTAAAGACATATGTACATTCAAATAACATTATTATAGCATTCAATTGAAGGAAGGACAAACCTCAATCCATTTATTCCGGAAGTCTTCTCCACATGGTCTTAGCTCAGGGACAATGCCAGACTTGATCAATAGTGAACCAGAAAGTGGTACCCCATAAACTTGACCAGCCTATATAATACGCATACCGTAATCAAGATTTAATTTCCATTATACAGATTTATGAACATATAAATGGCATATGAAAACAAGACTTCTAGTTGTTCAATGATTCTACTTTATCTGAAGGAAAGTTTTTACACATAAATTATAATGGAACGAAAATTAATTCACCCAACCATCCCTTTCAGGGATGGGCAAGGAAGAAGTGGAAGACCTTTCTTTTTTGGGCACGAGACTCATTGATTGCTCTATGATATTTTCTGATCAACTGACAAAAGAAATGAGACACTTGAGCTATATAATATCACCGAAGTAGTAATAGAAAACAAAGCGGAGAAAATAACTAATTTTTATTTGACTGCACACCTCTTTGCACTTTACAACAGTTGGCTTTGTAAACGCTTCAACCTGTGATAACCCAATCTCTCTAGCTTCCTATTCGGCGTGTAAGGAAAAAAAAATTAAAAAATGAGAAGAATCATTCTAGAGTGAAAAAATTATAGAAATGTGAACGATACCTCAAGTCCCTCAACATTATCTCTATAACCATGTTGTGCATACTCCCGGGTAAGTGTTTCCTCTGGACAATTTGTGGTTTGTGGGTGGAAATCAGGGGGACCAAGCCTATATTATAAACAGCTTAAGTAACATAGTATAGTATACAAAAATGAAAATCAAGATGGAGAATAAATGAGTTAATTCAGCACCACAGCAATGTTTGAGCTCTAATGCTCTAACTCGGTATTTCAGTAGTTACAGAAGGGGTCGAAAAGGAAAAACCCCAAGGGCTATTCGAACTTTGTATAAGTAAGTCCTTAGCCATTCACAGGGAATTGATTCTAAATTTCATAAGAGTTTAAATTATTAAAATTACCGTGAATTCAGTGGCTCCTTGTCGCACCTCAATTTGAAAGGTGTTACTTGTACTGATCTCCTGAGAGAAAAAATTGAATAACTTCAACATTAAATAACTTAAGAGAAGATTTAGTAAAATTTGATGAGAGTTAAAAAAGCAGAATGCATTAAGGCCAAAAGGAAATATATAAACAAATGGAATAAATTTATATTTGGAAATTTAATCATGCATCAATTCAACCCAAACCCCAAATGTCACATCTACATTAGAAACCCTAATAAGGAGAGATAAATAATTGGCATGATCTCCTATAGTGGTCCACTGGTCCACATCAAGTTTAAGCCTTACTTTGCATGTAAATAGCTGCTACATTCACCTTAAGTTTCATGAACTTTCACACATGGATTGGAACCTCAAAGCATTTCGAAAATTTATATTCCATACTGAATTGGCTGAAAATAACAGGTGGTCACAAAAGTGAGATACCCATGCACAACGCATGCAAATTGTGATGAAATTTTTCCATATGGTACAACATCAACGGGAAGCAACCATAAACAATTACGTACAACAGTAACAGTGTGAACAAGTTAGCCATCTACTCGAATTAAGATCAAATCACTATAATGGAAAAGATTTTTATTAAGAAAAATCTTATAATATTATGCAATTTTCTGATGATCATTAAATAATTCAACATGAATCAAGCTGAATCACATAAAAGCAATACTGAATACTCGACACACTCTTAACTAGAAGACCAGACACCCCTACCCCAAAAAAGAACTATACATATATACCTATATATATTTGATACAATAAATCTTTTAAGAACCAAAATTTACCTTGAATTCGCTGACAAGTTAGGTGTTGTTACAGGCAACTCGGCACGTGATGTATCCCTTGGTTGTATCCCACCAATCCCACTGCTATTGACTGCAGTAGAGCAGCTGCTCATATGATACCTTTGCATCTCTTCCAGCAATCATCTGCATGCTGCCACCAGCATTGGGGCAGCCAGCAGGACCAACTATGCAACTATATGGAAAATCTATTTTAGAAATTTCTTCAGTGGAACTTGCCCACATCCATTGACCAGCCAGCAATGGTTAAGACAAGTAGATAAGAAAAAGCGACCAACTAAAACACGTGTAATAAATATGTAAATTTATTTCTAGTTCAAGCTTAATCATCCAAAAACGACAAAATAGATATACTTAATTTTACTCAGATGTGCATGACAGGTATAGAAAAGCAATCCACTTGGCAAGCATCGACATGACGAATTAAAGCAGATAAAGCGAAATCTAACACATGGCATCCACTTGTTCAATATTCAACTTTTTCATTACAATTGAGTTTTACTAAAAGGTCATCGTAACCGAATAAGTTCTGAATAGTTATCTTATACACTACATTCGATAAGAATAAACCATGCAAAGTGGCATCATTAAATGGTGCAAACTTATTACATGATCAAAATGTAGGCAAAAATAAGCATAAACTCCATTGTCTTTCGAATTTTGAAAAGTTGCATTTAAATTCAGTAAATTCTTCGACAACTGATGATCAATACCTCGAGTATTCATTCAATTTAGAAAAATGCAGCGCAACAGAGAACATAAACAATTCATCAAGCAGAATTGCAATCCATGCAGCCAGTGCTTACACGCTTCCCAGCCGCCACATATAACTAATACTCCCTCCGTCCCATTCCAAATGTCCTACTTACTATTTTTTGATGTCCCATTACAAATGTCTTCTTTCTATAAATAGAAATAATTTTCCCCTCCAACAACTATGTGGACCCCACCATATACTCACAAACCAACTATACTTAATTCCCGTGCCCAACAGTAACCAGACAATTGGAGTGGGACGGAGGGAGTAAAACTGATTAGATCCCGCCCAGCCATCAACCTGAATTTTCAAACTTAAGAACCCAAACACCCCACCCCCCAAAGTCAAACCTGTAAGCATCACCATTCACCCACGCACCATTGAAAGCGTAAAATAAAAAAGAACAGCTTCCCAGAAGTAACTCAAACAATCAATTCAAAAATGGTACTAACAAGAAAGGGCACACAATCCATGATCTTCACTCAAACCAGCCAAAGAACAATCAACGAAACCAACATATAGTTAGCTCTTCAAACAATTCAAAAATAAATAGATTCCCCCAACTCCCTCGCCACTCAAATAACCAAAAATCTAAAATCAGACCTGCCAAAAAGGACGACAGAAATCCTCGAAAGCCCCACTGGCAAAATGTTCTCTGAAGTGCACTTTTGACGCAGAATCAACCCAGAGTATTACTCCAAAACCTAGGGTTTCTTCAGGGTCGACGAAATACAAAGTTGGGGACAATGAAAACGAAACATTGCGCGAGATTCGGGCGTGACAATGGAATCGATATTAGGGATTTTGAAGAAGGAAAAATAAATTATAAATTAAAAATTAGGGACACATACAGAATTAGGGAAGGAAACGTCGTATGAGTGATGAGTCCTTTCAAAGTGCAGGTATAAAAAATAAAATAAAATGAAATAAATGAAAATAGATAAATATGATAACTTATACTCCCTCCGTTTCTTTATATCTTCACCATTTGAATAGTTGACACTATTCATTAAGTAATTTTGATTCAACATTTTAGCACAATTGTGTAAGATAAAACATAGTCAATTGAGATCTTGTTGGATTCGTCTAATCGCGTAGTTTTATAACATCAATTTTTTACAATTTTTACTTATATATAATTTTAGTTATTAATGATTAAAAATTTGTATTGGATTGCATGCAGTGAAGAAGTGGAGAAGTTAAAAAAAAACTGAGGGAGTATTAGTATAAATGGATAATAAAAGGGGTTATTATTAAAAAAGGCCAGCAGCACAAAATACTCCCAATACAAGACCAGCATACCAAATACATTCCGTATTAACACCAATATACGAAATACATACCATATCAGGACCTGGCCATTTTTTTTAAATGAAAAATGTAATTAAGTTGTGAATGGACAAGAATAACCCTGCTTTTTGTCATTTCCTACATAAATGAGGTGAGAGACTGTGTGGAGAGAGAGTGAGACAAAAAGAATTTTTGGGGTGGGATTCAAAGCTCCCGTTCTTCTTCTTCTTCATCGTACCCATCGAAGAAGCCATTAATGAGGTGAGAAGCTCCAAAACTTGGCTTCGAAGCAACAACCGGCGGAAGGGAGGGGACGGCGGCGGCGACCTGGCGTTGTCGTTCTCCGGCGGAAGAGCGCAGCAAGCGGGTCGGCTTCGATTTCCAGGCGCACAGGTTGGGAAGCTTGTTGAAGAAGCCTTTTTAGGAGGCCGAAAGCACGCACAGTGGGGGTCAAGCGGCGGGGAGTAGATTAGGGTTTGGTGGGTGGAAGGAGAAGGCTTTAAGAGGGTTTAGGGCTGTTATTTAGGGTTTGGTGGCTGGAAGAAGGTTAGGGTTTGGGGAGGCTGTTATTTAGGGTTTTCTACAGGGTTTTTGGAAGTGGGTAGGGGTGAGGAAGATGGCAACGAGGGAGCAAGGTGGTGGGCGAGACGTCATGTTATTTTGCCATTACAACGGACAAACTCATCTCGTGCGGATAAGGGATGACGATGCCCTCGCGGATGTGTACGGAAAGGTGACGGAGAAGTGGGCTACTGTATGTGCAACAACACACACGCTCCACTACGATGAACCCGACGGGGGCTACACAATGGAGATAATGAATGATGACGATGTGAGACGGATGTCGAACTTGAATCGAGCAAAGGGACTGGCATTTGGGAAGATGAATGTGAGGGACCGGGAAGCAAGAAACGCGATCGTGTAAGTCTTTTAGGAAATTGCATTGAGTTCCTTATCGTTTAATATTTGGTTGTATGCGAGCGTATGAATGATATTATTTGCGTTAATGATGCATGGTTGCGATCATAGCTATATCTTTTAATAGTATCTGGCAATCTGCGAAATAGGACCATGATTGTTGAAACAGGGAAGTGGTTAACAACATCGGTGTTTTCTGTGCACAACACTAGTATAGTTTGCGCATAAGACTAATGTTATACTTGCACGTCACTGGCACGGCTACTGAATGTAACTAGTTTTTAAGTTGCAAGTAACTTGTACTTCAGAGAACACACTGTAGCACAGGATGACATGGACGACGAAGATACCGAGGACGAGGAGGATCAGAGGGTTTTTTGGGCCAATGCAATAAAGGGAGTAGGACAAAGGTTCAGGAATCAGGATCATTTCCGGAAGGTCGTGGCAAATCATTGTATTTCTCTTCGGCGTGGATATGAATTTGTTCACAACAACAAAAGCAGAATATACGTAAAATGCACGACGGAAGGATGCGGTTGGCGCATATATGCATCATTACACAAGTCTGACAACTCGTTTGCGATCCGCACATGCACGCTGACTCACCGTTGCGGCGTAAATAATCTGCAATCGAGGACTCACCCAAATGCGAATGCGACATGGGTAGCGGCTTTCATAAAAGATAAAGTGCGGCGGAACCCGAATTACAATGCGAACATGGCTATCGCGGACATTCACGCTGCATTCAAAGTGGACATTACCTATCGCGTAGGGTGGAACGCACGGGAGATTGCGATTAAGGAGTTACATGGAGACGATAAAGATTCATTTGACAAGCTCCGGCTATTTTGCAGCCGCTTGACAGCATCGAACCCTGGGAGCGTGGCTGACTTGGAGGTGTTTCCTGAATCCGGAAAGTTCCGAAGGGTTTTCATTTCAATAGCAGGTTGCATTGAAGGGTTCAAGAGAGGATGCCGTACGCTTATTGAGCTCGATGGGACCCATATTAAAAATAAGTGGAAAGGCGCAATACTTGGCGCTGTTGGTAAGGATGCAAATGCTGGGTTCATAACGCTTGCATTTGCAGGTACGTAAATTTCATGATATTGGAGTTTTTGAAGAGAAGGGATGTCGTTTGGGATTTGTGCTCTCATGACCGTGTTGTTTTTTTTTACAGTTGTTGACGGAGAGACTGATGAGAACTGGGAATGGTTTTGTCTCCGGCTGAGGTCTATACTAGGTGGTGATACAGAAGAGAACTGGTCCGAATACACTTTTTACACTGACCGGCACTCGGGTCTCATGAAAGCTATCCCAACCATTTTTAATGGGAGTCACCATGGCGTATGCCTGCGACACCTCGTTGATAACTTTAAAAAGGATGTGAGTTTTACTAGTACTGTATCATATAACTATAATCTTGAATGGTACATGGTTTTTTATAAAATTGGTACTATACTTTTCAGTGACTGGTATATATGAACTACGATTACAGGTGCTTCGTAAGTATCCATACAAGAATAAGGATCACTGGTCAGGGGTGCTGAAGGCGGCTGCGTACGCTCCGACATATGACGAAATGTTCAAGCATCTCAATACCATCCTTGAAGTGATGCCCTCAGCTGGTACGTTCCTTGAAAATTCAGAACCCCAAAATTGGGCGAATGCGCTGTTCACGGGAAAAAAATGGGGTGTCATGAACACAAACCTCATCGAGAGTTGGAATAGTTGGATTGTGAAAGCAAGGGGCTACGGTCCGTATGCAATGCTCGATGAAATTCGAAGACAGGTTATGAAGATGATGAATGATAAAAGAGAGGAAGGTGCAAGAATGGAAGGAAGATTGGCTACGGTGCCGGAGAAGATATTGAACGGCAATTACCTGGCATCCGGCGAACTTGAGCTGCAGCGTGCAACGGGCTCCTTGTTTGAAGTCCGGGAGAGGGCCACCCTATACGCCGTTGATGTGGAAAAGTGGACATGCACGTGTGGCTACTGGCAATTATTCAGGCTGCCCTGTAAGCACGGGTGTGCTGCGATCGAGAAACTGCAGTGCAATATTTATGACTACTGCGATCCTTACTACACCACTGAGTATTTCAGGGCGACATACGAAGCAGTGATATATCCTTTGATGATGGGTGGTGATAATGTCGTAGATGAGAATGACGAAGACTTTATACTCCCACCGGACGTTCGGGTGCAGCCTGGCCGGAGAAAGAAAAAGCGAATCCCATCGCAGGTTCAATCGGGCAAGAACACCTGCCACATGTGCGGAAAAGCAGGTCATAACAAACGCACCTGCAAGGAAGCACACAGATATGCCGGGTGATTCAGCTGCGTCGTTCCATTATGCCAAGACTGGTGTTATTTTTGATGTCAACTGGTGTTTTGTTGTTGACGCATATTTTTGTTGACGAACAAGTATTGTTTTAGGTTTTGCATGGTTTCAGTACTTGAATCTATCCTCTATGAGGATGGCTTCAATATATGATACCATTTTGAATGCAATGAAATGATCGGTTTCAGATGACGTGGTTCACGAACAAGAGTATTGCACATCATATTTACACTTTACAGGGTTTTATAGGACAGAATTAAAAAAATACAAGTCAACGGGCCAAGAAAACACTAATGTGATGGGCGCATAATACCAACAATTGTGGGATAATACGGTTGTTGTTCAACACATCCATGAAGTCAGAATTAATCAAGTCATTGATCAACACGCATGGTCATAAGTGATCAAGTCAACTGGTCACAGGGAAAAAATTGCAGGGTCACTCATGAACAAACATATAAAGTAATAATAGTTCTTGCATTGATGTTTTGAATGGATGGGTACTTAGGTATGTGAATGGAAGTGTCACACTTATAACATCTTACTCACTCACACAAGATATCTTACACTATTTGATGCCACTTAATCGCTATTATCGTTGGAGGCGAATTAAACTATAAAGGTGGCCTATGTAAAGATGCAATTGGGCGCTGTTTCGGCGTTTAATATGATCAACTATGTGGATTAGCTAGTATACCAATAATATAAGAACTTAATACCATTATATAAGCGCACAGGTACTAATGTCTGTCACTATCTATATCATTGACATTCTCGATTCATACCATTATAAGGTTTATTGTTGTTAAGGGTGTTGTTGAAGCTTATTGTTGCGAATTTACTGAGAACTGCTTCATTTTACAGATTTTCACCCCTTGTAGGAACACCATCCCCAACCATTAGCCACATCGAACCTAATGAACAGCACTTAGCCATTTTCAACTCTTACTTTCTCCATTTATGCAGTATAACAACACTTATATGAACAATTCTAGGAACATCAAGTTGATGAACATAGTTAATTGTATTCCAAGATTACTTAGTTTAATCCAATGGGCTACTTTTGTTTCAACATTATACACATCGTTTAGCTTAACATCAAACATAATGTGTGAATATTATCCAAGTCATTAGAGGCGAATACGATTGTTCAACATAAAATACCATTCATTACCTAGGACAATACCAACAAATAACCAACATCTCCACAATTGTCCAGCTACAACCATGAACCATTCAAAAGTCAAAACAGTACAAGTCAATCCATCAACACATAAAAATTGCATAAATACTCATCAAATAATCCAACTAGTGATCATAATCCATCAACCAATTCAGGTCATGACTGGAAGAGGCGTCATCGTCATTCGGCTTGGAAGCATCAGTGGTGGGCGCGGGATCTGCTGGGGCATCCGGAGTGGGCGCGGGATCTGCTGGGGCACCCGGAGTGGGTGCGGGATCTGCTGGGGCATCCGGAGTGGGTGTGGGATCTGCTGGGGCATCCGGAGTGGGTGCGGGAACTGCTGGGGCATCCGGCATTGGTATTGGCTCGGTCTGGGCAACAGTAGTAGCCACTGTAGAGACAGGCTTAACTTCTTTGACGACTTTTCGCTTGGCACGGGGCCATGTAGGGAATTGCGGCGGTACGGGCAAGCCTAGGACCATCGGAGCGTATGCAGCTAGTGGAATAGGAGATAGAGCACTCTCCCGATCTGCCCTAGCATGATCAATGGGATCCGCAGCCGTCATCCTAGGCGGCACCTGGACTGTTGTCTGCTCCCCCATCGTCATAGCATGCTCCACAGCAGTCGGCTCCTCCTCCGTCGTCCGTGCGAGCTCCTCATTAGTGGCATCCGCCCCCTGCTCTTTTCCCTGGGGCTCCTCCTCCATCGTAGTGGCATCCGCCCCCTGCTCTTGTCCCTGGGGCTCCTCCTCCATCGTAGTGGCATCCGCCCCCTGCACTGTGCCAATGGGCTCCTCCTCCATCGTCCGTGCGTGCTCCTCATTAGTGGCATCCGCCCCCTGCTCTGTGCCAATGGGCTCCTCCATCGTCCGTGCTTGCTCCTCATTAGTGGCATCCGTCCCCTGCTCTGTGCCAATGGGCTCCTCCATCGTCCGTGCTTGCTCCTCATTAGTGGCATCCGTCCCCTGCACTGTGCCAATGGGCTCCTCCTCCATCGTATGAGTCTCCTCCACCCCAGACGGCTCCTCGACACTGGGATGTGTCGACCGCCCCTCATCGATGTCAGTGGGCTCGACCTCCATTCCCCGATCTTGCGCCTCAGCCATGGGATCCGTCGTCTGTCTGTCAGCGATGCCCGTCGCCTCCGTAGTACGCCCCTCATCAGTCTGAACAATGGTCTGGGCCGATTTAGCATCATTCAGGAGTCGAAGCGCCACCCTAGCCCGGTACGCCTTTATATCAGCTTTTTTCTCCATGCCCCAGTAGTCATCATCGTTCCGAACGAACGCCTCTGCCCACCACATGACGTGGACCCCACAGTCCACGGACGTGTCCCCCTGCTGCCGGCACGCCCTCCTGTACCCAACCCGATCTTGGAATTCCATTCCATGGGTCTGCTTCATGTACCATCTTAGGAAATTTGCCTGTTTCAATACAGATAGATTACAGGATACATACAAATCATACGTAGGACATAATACCAATCATTTACATGAATAGTACCAAGAAGTGATTTCTCTGTGTACCAATATGAACACGGTTACTTACAATTTTAGCTGTGGGGGAAACGTAGTCTGGATGCCATTGAGAATTGTAGACTACAATTTCCAAGACCTTGGGGTCCAGAACCACCAAGAGCCAATGGTATTGAGTATTCACGGGCACCAGGATATAATCCAGCCCTCCCGTCATCAACATGCTCAGCCTCTCAAACTCTTCATGCCCTGTTGACCAAAGATGTGATTTAAACAGGTCCTCATACTGCGCGCCCGTTAGTTCGCTCTTCGTCTTTGGATACATCTCCAGTATGCTGGTCTGTGTAGTAATTCAATTTTCAGAATTAAATCTACAAATAGGCTAACCATTGACTGTATAAAATTATTAATGTTTACCGCTGTATACGCACTGATAAACCCAACTTTCGTGGGTATATCATTGGCTTGGCGAAACCGATCGCTGCACAACAGAGAAATGTATGCCGAAACTAGGTCGTTGCATACCGCTTCATCAAACAGAAGCAGAAGAATGCTCGATGGTAGGACGGCGAAGATGCCCTCGCTCCATACGTGACCACTGCCAGAAAAACAATCCACCAACCAAATAATACCAGTCAACATACTAAACAATACCATTCATATAGTCCAAACAATACAAGTTCTACAGAAAGTAAATACCTCGTGCCAGGTGCATCGATGAACTGTTCCAGCAGTGTTCTTTCTTCCTCCGAGATACTATTCACGCCGGCGTATCCCCTTCGGTGCGAATACCGATAGCACAATTCCTCCTCCATGTCCCTTCGCGAAGCATATTTTTTGGGAAGAGGAGGAGGGGCGTCAAGTTCCAACTTTCTGTTGACAAGCTTTTTCTTACTGCGAGTCTCCGGTGAATAAAGTGGGGGATCCGCTTTACGCTTTCCCCGTTGTGTAGCTGTGGACAACGGAAAAAGTGTAAGCGGCTCAGCAAGTGAAGGTTTATGATTAGAGAGAATTAACATTCCCTCCACTGCGATTGCCACCTCGTCATGAGATGGCTCGTAATATTGCATTGCCTTGCTAGTATTTCTCTCTTCAACCATACCTTTTTTCTTATCTGCCTTTTCTGTGGGCTCGTCATTTCCATATGCCACTGCTTGGGCAACCTTCTTGGTCACATAATCCTCGCTGTCGTCGGTTCCCTCAGAAGACTCCGCAACGTACTCCGACTCATCACTGACCACCGCCTTCGCAACGGGCTTCCTCTTCACAACCACCTTCTTATTCACCCCCTGCCTACTCAAGTCCTCGGACACAGATTCCTCGTCATCCCCCTCACTGCTTGATACCTCCTCGTCTGCTGCCTCTTTCTCGGTCTTCCAGGGTAACAGAAAAATACAACCATTACGGTCAATTAATACCAGTGTTAAAGGCATTTCATACGGGTGCATTGTCATTAGTTTTAATGCTAACAAATAAAACTAAGTATTTACCTCCCTCGTTTCCTTTTCCACCTGTTCCTCGGCGTCTACCTCAACCCGGTTCTCCTCCTCCTCATCCTTCTTCTTTGGCCTCCTCTTTATTTTCTTCACCCTGATCGGAATCTCATCATCGACCTCTTCGTCATCATCTTCTTCAGCAATATATTTTTGGGGGACGGCCGTCACGGGGACCAAAAATTTCCTCTCCTTTGAGCTTATCATCAGAGGCCGACACTGATGTTTCCGAAGCTCCCCAAGATCCTCCTTACACTGCTGCACTGTTCCGAAAGATTCCCTCCACCGCACGAACCTCGGTATCACCGGTTCAATGAGTGGTTCAGCCATGTGAGGGAATCGCTCGTAGAACCATCCCTACAAAATAACACCGTCGTTCAGCTTCATATCGTTGCTTATGCACGAGAATGGTTTTCCATTCTCAGAAATGATAAATATAGAGAACTTACCACAACGCCCAGGGTGCAACCATCGATATAAGTCTTATTCTCCTCATTGATCCGCCGCATCGAATCTACGACCCATTCATACGCCGCAAGACCCCAGGCGTACTCCCTCAGCATCTTCAGCTTGTCCACGTGGTGGACAAGAAAATCGGGGAGGGTGTAAGCCGACACCGGGAAGAGGACGCAGCAGAATACCGCCAATACATACGCCCGTGCGAAATCAAGGCTGTTCTCGGTGCCAGCCAAGCTACACATGAGATCCAGTATATCTTGCCTTTTCAGACTGCCGCAATTTTGGAAATACTTCTCCCTGAACTGCGATTTTGGCACACACCTCGTGTGCACGAGCATGCCCTCGTGCTGCAGCCCTAATACCACAGAATATTCCCATGATCTGAACTTAACCGTAAATCCCTCCCCAAAAACGAACGCTCGCAACTCCGCATTAAAGCACTCGATGAGCGACTGCAGCCTCGCCTTGCTGCTGTAGATCACATCAATTTTCGCAAAGTGATGGAATGGAGTCGACTTGATTGCCCTCCACTGTTCGTCCGTAATTCTCTCCCGTATGCTATTTATTGACTCTCTTAACATACTCAGGCTACAACGTGAAATTATAGTAGCCTGCCCGGTCGTCCTTGCAGTTTTCTGGCTTGTTTCCGCCTCTTCACTTTCGCTCTTCTTCACTCTCTTCCCCTTCGAACGACGTTTTTGGGCCATTACAGGATACCTGCCAACACATTTCATTTATACCAATGTCATGCGCAAATCATACATGTGTAATAGTTTAGCAATTTCCTATCTTATAAACATTCCCTAATCATCGGAATCACTTTAGAATCCAAATTTTTTACAGTACCATGGGACAATGCACCACACAACACAACGTGGCACCAATACATAACATCTTGACTAGTTATTATGCACCTCACATTATGTCGTATTCACAACGCATACTTGGAATGTTCAACCATATACCGGTGTCATAGATATGCAAATACAAATTATACTAAAGAAACCCCCAAAATTGATTTCACTGGTATCCGATTTGCATTAAAATTCAAAACTCCCAACATCATCCGCACCAAACAAGAAATAATTCACCCTATAACCAATCCTTCCAATCTCACTTCAGTCGACATCAAGTAGAACGCATCAAACATAAACAGGGGTTGCTGGTATATTTTCTAAATGCCACTGGTATAGAAAACATTGAACCAAAATCGAAAAAATGATAACAAATTCAAAACCCCCAAAATCGATTTCATTGGTATCAAAATCACAAAAATATCAAAATTACCCAAGATCATCCGCACCTAGCAAGAATCAAAATGGCACACATCGTTTCATAAACAGGGGTTTATCGGAATTACTCTAAATGGAGAATAAGAAATCGCAAACCCTAACCCTTAAAATTTTCCCCTTTCATCAACATCAAACAAACAACCAAAGAAATCAAAATAACTTCAAACCTAACTCAACAAAACACATTTCCATACCTTTCTTGCTGGTTTTGGTGTCTTCGAACCGCGGCAAGCGGTGGTTCCGTCGCGTTGTTGAAGCCGCGAATGCCGAGAAGGGAGGCGCGCTGGTACACCGGCGTTTCCTCAGTCACGAACGCTCACGGAGGCGAAAAAGGAGGAGGCGATGCCTTCGATATTTCTGAGTTGCAATGAGGGGAAGTGGGAGAAGCCGGTTGAAAAGAAAGCCAAGTTTTTTGGAGAGGATTGAACGGGAGGGGAGTTATCGCCGGTGGAGAGGAGAGTGGAGAACGTGGGAAGTAAATGTTGCAGCGGTTGCAGGTCCTCGGGAGGCGGGTGACATGATTTAAAGTGGAAAGTGCCATTATACCCTCCATTCAATTACACCAATAGTTTAAGCCTCAGGGGTAGCATCGTCTTTTCGCCTTTTCTATTATCAAAAGTAAATCAATATACACTGACTGGTCTCTTCAAGGAAGTACTTTGGTATACTGGTCTTGTATGTGAAGTATTTTGGGGAGCTGGCCTTTATTTGACATTTCCCGATAATAAAAAGGGCCGTCTGGTTTACACTTTACAGTATGCCCTTTATAGAGATTTGGGGATTGGTTTGACTGTAATAAAATTGGGCAATATTTTCAACGTCATACTAAGACCATCTATTTGAGAATAGATGAACATTCCTCAAATTTATTGAAATTTGATACTTTCCCCGAACCAATTCTCAAATATTTTCTTTTTTTTTAAACCAATCCTCAAATTTTTATTTTTTTAAACATTGACACTCATGTGTCGGCAAAGGTGTGTGGGAGCCCAAGCCACACAAATTACAAAGGGAGACAGACAAAGGGGAGGGATAGGGCCGGTTAGGGATCGAACCCCCAACCTATTGGTTGGGAGCAGGGGACTTGACCACTAGGGTAGGTCCCCAACCCTTCTTTTTCTTTTCTATTTATTTTATGTATTATTATTGATTTATATATTATCAAAAACTAATTTTTAATATATAATTCATTTAATAATTTTAATCACATTATTTTAATATAATATATAAATAAAAATAATAAATTTACATATTGTATATTAATAATTATAATCGTATTATTAATAATTAAATATAAAATAAAGTTATATTAAACAAAAAAATTGAAAAAATAACATATATAAAAAATGACATTGCACACTAAAAAATAAAATTAGAAATGCATTACACTTAGATAAAATATGATTAGAAATAAACTACAAACTAGTAAATAAAAGTAAACACACAATACAATAATTTAATTAGTATTTTAGTGATATTTGGGGATTGTATTCGTCATCTGATAATTAATTATGTTTCCAAGCTTTGAATATTTGTATAATCCTAAATAATTGTATTGTACTGTTTGATTAATAATTAATTATTGTTAATTACTTTTCAATATTATTTAATTCGTATTTTGGTGATACTTTTATTTAATCAATATTTGAAATTATATATTTTGTGAATAATTTTATTATTAATTAATTTTTGATATTATTTAATTAAAATATTATTTACAAAGTTATATATTATAATATTATTTATAATCATAAAAGTTATGAAGTTAAATTTAAAAAATAATATAATTGTTAATATATATTTAAAATAAATAAAATAATAATTTAATTAATATTCTAAAAAATATTCTTCCATTCATCAAATTTGAGGAAAACTATTAGGAGAAGGTATCATCAAATCACAAAAAATTTGGTGATTTGGTGATTTGGTGAAAGGGAACCATTGGGGTTGCCCTAACCTTGTAAGTATGTTCCACCAATTCAGACATTAACATGAGTGTATTTAATTCAGAGTTTATTAGATTTTAATGAAGTTTAAAAAGTTGGTGAATTTACAAAGTACGTAGAAATAAAACTTATGTAGAGTTAGTCTGATTTTGAGTTTGGTTGATTTTTTAGAGATTGTGTATAGCTATAAGTACTTTTTTAAGAGAATCATTCAAATTTATAAAGAACTGAAATCCTTGTTGAATACTTTTAGATTTTTAACACTTTTTAAAAAACTTTGTTGAATATATTAAAATTTGTAAATACTTTTAAAATTTTGAAATATACCCAAAATTTCAAAAATCCAAAAAAAAAAGTTAATAGCCCTGTTTGTGAATTAGTTGTTAGTTGTTAACTGATTCTGTAAGTAATAATTAGTTAAAGTTAGATGTTTGACAATTTCGTGACTAAATTTTTGCCTATAATAAGCTAAAATCCAAAATGTTGCTATTTGCAGTAGCTTCAAAGAGAGCTGATCGAACATTGTTTTAAGTTATTTTGTCCTTTTAAATAAGCAAATACAATTCAAATTGCCTAGAATAAGCTAATTCCATTTAGCTATTTTGCCAAATAGGGCCAATATATAATCTTGATTGAATATAGCTAGATGTGTTGTTTTCTTTTACTATAATTTGACAAGATTCTAGAGGTATAATGTATGCATAAATAAAAATAAAATAAGTCATATATATAAAATGTAGTAAAAGTAACATTGACAGAGGAATGAACAACGGGGTGCTGTGTTAGTGTGTTGCAAGAAAAAAAAGGCATTAAAATGTGAACCAGTCACATACACGTGCTGCTTCATCTGAATGAATTTGTTCTATTATGTTTCGGGCAATACTTTGTTGGGTGGGAAATTTGAAACATAGTCATGTACTGCAAATGGATGAACATCTGAATGTTGGTTAAAACATGGAAATAAGTGCCTTAGATGCTTGTTTCTTACAACCAATAAAAGTTTTTTAGAAAGATACTACTTCTGTTTTTGTGAATTTGCACATTCACTATACGCACGCAGTCCGATGCATATTTTTAACGGTTAATAACTCACATTGTATATAAGTAAAAATTATAAAAATTTGATATTATAAAACTACGAGATGAGACGATTCTAACAAGATCTCACTTGACTATGTTTTTCTTTCTATAACTATTGTATAGACGTGAATCAAAGTCGAATAATGAATAGTGTCAAAACACCAAATGTTTCATTTTCATGAAAACGGAGGTAGTACTTTTATATTACAGATGATTTACTCATGGTGTCCTTTTTATGATCATAATATTTTTTTATTAAAATTCGGGCTACTTTTATTCATATTATATAAGGATAATTTGCAAAAATATGAAGAGAATGATATTTGAGATCTGAATAATTGAATAAACTAGATTTAGTTTTCATATGTGGCAATAATAACGATTAAATTATTGTAGTACTTGCGATTTTTTTATTTTTTTTGTGTACGTTATCCTTACGCACATATTATATTTTCATTGTGTATACTCTTATTGAATCTAATGTTCGCTATTTTTCATTAATGGATCTCAACTATTAGATACTGGTTTGATCGCACGATAGTTGGCAGTATGGTTTATCTCACTGTTACTTGTCCAGACATTGCATGTGCAAAATGCAGTTCGTGTAGCCAGTCAATTTGTTAGTGTTCATACTTCTATTTATTGGGTTGTTGTTGTTCGTATCATCAAGTACCTTTTGTGGCACTCGATATCATAGTATATTGTTCCCTTCATTTTCATCACTTAAGTTGCGTGCTTACTCTGATGTTGATTGGGCTAATGAATAATGATCCCATGTATCAAAAATTCTTCATAGACTCCTGTATTTCTCTCAGTGATTCACTAATATCTTTGAAGAGTAAGAAATAAGATGTTGTTTCTCGTTATTCTGTAATAGTTGAGTATAATTGTGCTATAGCCTCAACTATATATGAGATTATTTGGTTGTGTTGGCTATTTGCTGACATGGACATTATACTTCATCATGTTGTATGTGATTCTCATGATGTTATTCATATTTCAAGCAATTCATTTTTTCACGAGCGCACCAAACATATCGAGATTGATTGTCATATCAATTGCCGCCAGCTCCAAAATGGCACAATTGCATTGCCTTTTGTCTCTTATTCTCTCCAGTTTGCAGATTTGTTCATGAAGGCGCATTATGGTTATGTATTTTATTGACAAGCCTGTTTGGTCCACTGGGTTAAGCAAGTGAGTGACTTTGTGCAGTGGTTCACTGAGAGTGTCTGAACACCAACAATGAACAACCAGATTACTGTATCGAGTGTAATAAAATGCACAGCGGAATAAAATATGCACAAAGTAAATAAAACAACACAAGAGTTGTTGACCCAGTTCGGCCTTCGGCCTACGTCTGGGGGATACCAATCCAGGAGATTATTTCACTATGTGTTATCAACAATGGTTTACAACCACACACAATAGATGAAATAACTTTGACTGCCTTCACTCCAAACTTCAAACGGATAGTTGTAGTGACCAGCTCCTTCCCCGGATCTGGTATAGGCTCCCCGCCTATTTCAACTCCCCAAAGCAACCACTCTGAGTTTCCCTTGAAGTAGCCTGTGAAGTAGACCTCCTCTGTCGTATGAAAGAATGTGTTGTTGCGTTTTCTCCTGTTTCGCCTCAAGCACTCTCCTTTAGATGTATCTCAGATTCAGGAACTGAACAGAGAACAAATAGCAATCGATAGGAGTGCTTAAGGCTTGGTCGATCTTTCAGCAGTAGATGGATTCTGGGTGCACAAGGCTGAAGATCGAGATTACTTCTCCAAATTGTTTCCGAGAGCTCTAGAGAGATTCAGAGTGTATTCAGAATGAGAGTCGAGAGAAGTGTTTGAATCCAGCCTCCAAAACTCTTCTTATGCAGTGAGCTCTGCCATTTCAAACGGCCTGATGCTAAATGGGGAAAGAGCCGTTGTGATTAGCCCAAAATCTGGCTGATTGATCTTTCCCTAATTCAGGAGGGATTCCTGCAATCAAACATTAGTATATATCCCCATGATTAGGAAAGATCCGTTGGGTCCAAATCCAGTCTCTTAGGAAAGTTCTTCCATTCATTCACGTAGACTGGTGCTGTGGATGTTCTTCCAAGGTGTTCAATCATCGGCTGTGAACTCCTTTCAAAACCTTGACTCAACAATCTCCCCCTTTTTGACAGGAAGTGAGCCAGTACAACAAATCCAACCGATGATGATCTATTACAAATGCTAGCTAAGAACATACAGCAAACCCAACGACCCATCCACCAATTACATCCCATAAAGCTATACAAATGGATACAAACAGAATAATCACCAATAGCAAAGGGAATAAGCATCAATAACATAAACATGATCACAAAATATCCATCAAGTATCTCCATCAGTCCAACACTAATATCAGTCACACAACAAGCACAAAACAAATATCATCAGACAGTACCAGTGTATCTTAAAAACAGAACTCAATAAAAAGTTTAAGAGTTAGAGAGATATTACCCATTTGGCAGCAGCAGGGAGAGCTCATCATCAGCAGCAAAATTTTTGGATTTCTTCTACTCCCCCTCTGGATCAATTCCTGGCAAAGATCACTCGGACTCCTCTTCTGAACCATCCCCAGACTCTTCATCATCATCTTTAGCATGTGAAATGGCATTGGGTTCGTCCGACCAGTAGTCTGGCATGAGGGCACGTCCCTGTTCTAGCTTCTTTTCCAGAGCCTCAAGAGCATCTTTCAACACCCTGACTTCATCTGTGGCACTGGAGAAGATGGCATTTGCTCTATGAAGAGCACTTTGGCGACTGAGGGATCCATCAATGCCGGGAAGATCTGGCACTTTCTTAAGCACAGCTTGGGAGAGGGCAAATTCATTGATCTCATCTGTAGTCTCCTTCTTATCTCCAAAGATGTTCTCAGACTCCAGTAAGGCAGTGATCAGGGCAGGATATGGAAGCAAAGACTTTCCATCATTCTTAATTGTCTGAGCAAGCTTGCCAAACTGGGAGAGTACCAAGTAGCCATAATTGATCTGTTCTTTTTCTTCAATGGCATAAATGAGGTGGCACATCTCTCGAGACACCAAGGAATGATTTGAAGTAGGCAATATGTTGGAGGCACATAATTTGTAGAGCAAATGGTACTTCTGTGTGAGATCCTTAGGACTGATTCCTCTGCCAGGCATACGTTGGACTTCTCCTTTGGTCACTGCATGAGCCACTAAGTCACTATCAAACACAGTCCCTGGTTGGTAGACACTTTCAAAGGAGACTTCTGGTAGACCAAGTAGATTGTTGATCTTGGCCGAGGTGACTTCATAAATGACTCCTCTTGTGTAATTCTTGCAGTACCAATTTGATCCTTCCTGGAGAAAACCCTTTTGAAGATTTGCATAGAATTCCCTTACTAGATCAGGCCTGAACCTGTTCCATTTCGAAGCCCATTCAAACAAATCCCTTTCTTCCAGATAAATGGTCCAACCTAACTCTTGGTACTTCTTTCCACAGAATCTGCTCTCCACACAAATTTTGTTCTTCTTTAACACAGAATCGAAGTAAGATCGACTTGCACTATAGTAGAACTTGAAACCAGATGCCCTTCCTGGATGAAGTGGAAGCTGCTTGTCAGATTTGCCAACTTTGGCATTAGGATCAGATTTGGCTTTCTTCCTTTCCTCAGGTTCTTCATCTGGATCACGGACACGCTTGGAGGACCTGGTAGACTTGGACACAGAAGCTTGAACTTTTGGAGCAGGTTTCTGAACTACTTGGACCTCATCACTTTCAGATTGCTCCCCCTCAGTGTGATGCTCCCCTGAAGCTTCATACTCACTCTCAGAAACTTCAACCCTAGGAGTTTTCTCTAAAGGAACTTTGGCAACCTTCGAACTTGTTCCAGTCACAGGCTGAGTAACAGTCTCAACATGGTCAGACTCTGAGCTATCTTCTTCAGATGAATCTCCTTCTTCGGACTCCGCATCTACATCATCACCAACTCCTTCATCAGCAACTTCTTCATTAGCAGCATCTTCTTGACCAGTAACATCTACATTGTCTCCTTCAACAGCATTGTCTGCTTCCATAGCATCTCCTTCAGGTTCCACATCAGATGGCTCGACATTGTCACTTTCATCTGCAGAGGCCTCTCCAGAGGATTCCTCAACATTGTCACCAGCAGGTTGAGTCTCCACTCCTTGAGTCTCAGTCGATGGCTTCTCTACTACAACTGGCTCCTTGGGAGGGGCTTGAGGTGTAGGATCGGGATCAGCAACAGGAGTTTGGGACTGAATGGGATCCACAACAGCCTTAGGACGAGGAACTCCCTTCTTTGAAGATTTGCCACGACTGGTTTGTCCAACACTTTGAGGATCCGAGACATTCTTCTTCTTGGCTCCTTGAGTCACAATCCCGGATGGTGCAACAGAGGTCAAGGGAACAGCAGCAATGGGAGACTTTGAGGCAGCAGGAGTGGGCACCGAAGGGGTTTCTGCTGTAGCCGATTTACCTGCCTTTCCTGTAGAAGATCTTGTAGCAACATTAGTAGAAATCGAAGCAGACTTACTACCTTTCTTGGCGCTCTTTCCTTTTGACGAGGCTGAAGCAGCTTTGGCGAGTGTTCGCAGGTTCTTCGGAGAATCCATTGTTGCTGCATCACCAGGCTGAGGAATGGTGCTAGAAATAGGCTCGGCCTCTTCTCCAACTGTCTGATTTCCTGTAACCGCCGGAGGAGTGGGGGAAACCCTTTCGGACGTGGGTTCAACCATCGACGTGGCTTCTGTAACCGTTACCCCTGCGTGCTGGAGTTCATTTCGAATGTCCAGAGGGTCCTTGGCAACAGCTGATCGAGCTTTCGCAAGCATTTCCTTCCTTTCCTTATGCCAATCCTGTAGGGATTTTCCGAAATCAACTTCCAATCTATCTTTCCCTTTTGGAGCAGAAGGTTCTCCAGTCGTTTCGAGTGCTTTCTTCAATCCTCTTGTCTTCACCATTGATGCTGCACAAGAATCCTTAGGGCAAAGGAACAAGTGAAGTGTATACAGGAACAAGAAAGAAAGGAAGATTGTGGAAGAATGGAAAAGGTGAATCAAATCGTAATCAATTAGGAAGGTAAAGCCTGCTCAAGATCATGGGGAAAAACAAAACCTTCCCGCCAGAGATTAGATGTAATAATGACCATCCTGCAGTAGCTCCCGGACTAGCTCATCAGAGAATCAATTGATTGGACATATGGGCCTCTCTGATGGACTTTTAATCTCTCCCCCTCAAAAGAATAAACCTGCAGCCCAACAATTTAGTAAGCAAGAAAAATGGATTGGGCCTGAGGAATCTTACAGTGTACACCATGGGGGAAAGTCCGGTCCAACTTCTTAATCCATGTAGCAAAGCCCAAGCTCACGCCTGAGGGCCTCAAACCTTTCACCATTTAGAGCCTTAGTAAATATGTCCGCATGTTGTTGTTCAGTCCCAACATGTGAAATGGACACAATTCCATCTTCTACCAAATCACGAATAAAATGGTGTCTGATCTCGATATGCTTTGTTCGGCTATGCTGGACTGGATTTTTGGCAATGTTAATCGCGCTCATGTTGTCGCACAGCAGGAGCAGTTCCCTGTGATCAATGCCATAGTCTTTGATCATCTGTTTCATCCAAAGGAGTTGAGCACAACAACTTCCTGCGGCTAAGTACTCAGCTTCAGCAGTGGAGAGGGAAATTGAGCTTTGCTTCTTGCTGTACCAGCTCACAAGGTTTGTTCCAACATAAAAGCATTCTCCAGTGGTGCTCTTTCTGTCATCTGCACATCCGGCCCAGTCTGCATCACTGTAGCCAATGAGTTGTATGCTTGAGTTTTTGGAGTACCAAATTCCAAGATCAACAGTTCCAGCCACATAGCGGATGATCCTTTTTGCAGCATGAAGATGTGATTCTTTGGGATCCGCTTGATATCTAGCGCAGACTCCTACAGCATAACTGATATCTGGCCTGCTTGCTGCAAGATATAACAAACTACCAATAATACTTCGGTATAATTTACAATCAACTGATTTACCAGAAGCATCCTTGTTCAGCTTGTCATTAGTCCCAATAGGAGTTCGAACAGCTTTGCTGGACTCCATTCCAAATCTTTTCACAAGATTTTTGGCATATTTGGACTGGTTCAGAAAAATTCTCTCTTTCTTCTGAGTAACCTGCAGACCTAAGAAATAAGTTAGTTCACCAACCAAACTCATTTCAAATTCCTTACTCATGATACTGATGAATTCATCTTTCAGGGTTTGGGAGGTTGATCCAAACACTATGTCATCGACATATATTTGGGCTATCAGGAACCCTTTTCCTTCTCTCTTAATGAAGAGAGTCTTGTCAGCATTCCCTCGAACATATCCCTTATCAAGCAGGTAGGTTGACAAGCGATCATACCAAGCCCTTGGAGCTTGCTTAAGCCCATAAAGAGCTTTGTTCAGTTTGTAGACATGATCTGGATAGTGAGGATCTTCAAATCCCTTTGGTTGCTCCACATAGGCTTCTTCCTTCAGCCACCCATTGAGAAATGCACTTTTGACATCCATCTGGTAGAGTTTGAACTCAAAGGTGCAAGCAATGGCAATCAGCAACCTCACTGCTTCAAGTCTAGCAACAGGAGCAAAGGTTTCAGAGAAATCCACTCCTTCAACTTGTGTGTATCCTTGAGCAACAAGTCTGGCTTTGTTCCTGGTGATGTTGCCATTCTCATCAGTCTTGTTCTTGAAGATCCACTTAGTTCCAATCACATTCACATCTGCTGGTCTCTTTACCAAGGTCCACACTTCATTCCTAGCAAACTGCTCCAGTTCCTCTTGCATGGCTAGGATCCAGTGTTCATCTCCCAGAGCTTCCTCAACCTTCTTTGGCTCTATTCTGGATGTAAAGCAGTGTAGACCTGCTAGCTCCTTGTAGTCAATCTTCTTCTTGATCCGAGTCCTTATTCCTTCATTGAGATCACCTATCAGGTCATCTTCATCATGGTTTCTGTGAACTCTCCTTGAGGGAGTAGGGGGAACTGAATTGGTTTCTGCATCAACAGCACGAACCGGTGTATTCTCCTTGTTGGCAGAAGGAGATGGTTCTGAGTTGTTCATCTCAGTTTCTCCTTGATCCTTAGCAACAATAGGACCATGAGATCTGCTAGGTTTGTCATCAATAGTAACATTAGCCGATTCCACCACCTTTCTGGTGTTTGGAAGATAGACCCTGTAGGCTTTGCTTGTGGAAGAATATCCAACAAGTATTCCTTCTTCACTCTTTTCTCGAAACTTTCCAAGGTTGTCCCTGTCATTGAGAACAAAACAAGTACTACCAAAAGTATGAAAATAAGAGATAGTGGTCTTTTTACCCTTCCAGAGTTCATAGGGAGTCTTCTGATGCTTGGGTCTCAAGTGGACTCTGTTTGAGATGTAACAGGCAGTATGAACAGCTTCAGCCCACAAGAATTGAGGAATATCCTTTGAGTTCAGCATTACCCTGGCCATCTCTTGAATGGTTCGATTCTTCCTTTCCACCACTCCATTCTGTTGAGGTGTTCTTGGAGCTGAAAATTCATGTTTGATTCCAAGTTCACTGCAGAACTCCTCAAAGGCATGACTCTCAAATTCTCCTCCATGGTCACTTCTGATCCTCTTGATTTTGCATTCCTTTTCAGTGATCAACTGCTTGCTAAGCTTGATGAAGGCTTTGAGGGCCTCACTCTTTTCCCTAAGAAAAGAAACCCAAGTATATCTGGAATAATCATCGACACAAACTAGAACATATTGCTTACCACCAAGGCTTTTGACCTCTGTAGGACCAAACAGATCCATGTGGATGAGTTCAAGGCATCGGACTGAACCAGACTGGTCAATGGACTGGTGAGAAGTCCTGTGTTGCTTGTTCTTGATGCAGTCACTGCATGTGCCAGCATCATCCTTCCTCAAGGTAGGCAAGCCTTTAACACCTCCTCTCCTGCTTAACTTAATCAGATCCTTGAAGTTCAAGTGACCCAACCTTTCATGCCACAGGTGGGTTTCTGATGTACCTGCACTGTTAGTCAATAAGCAAGATTGTGACAACATATAACAATCATTCTTTGACCTGTATCCTTTGAAGATGCATTCTCGTTTGGCATTGAGTACTTCACAGCATTCATCATCAAAGAGCACTTTGAGCTTGTTGTCACGGAGGTGACTGATGCTAATTAGATTAGCACATAATCCTTCAACATGATAAACAGTCTTGAGGGCAGGGAAGCCTTCCTCAGCTATGGATCCTAAGCCAACGACCTTTCCTTTCTTGCCATCACCAAAAACAACATGACCTCCATCAATCTCTTGGTAATTGGTGAGAAGTTCTTTCGACCCAGTCATGTGTCTAGAACATCCACTGTCAAAATACCAACTTGACTTCTTTCCTGACTTGGAGGCGGTGTGGAATGCCACATTGCATATCATTTTCAATTTGGCTTTCCATTCTCTTCTGGTAAAGAACTTCTTCAACCTTTCATCTGGCCAGAACATAGGCTTTCCAGACATGGCATCTCGGGCAAGAATTCTGCATGATTTGGTCATGTGACCATAGGACCTGCAGTAATCACATTCCAAGGACTCCCCTCCAGAGTTGTGATTTCTGCTCTTCTTTCTCCTGGGTGCCTTGCTAGTGCTGGCTCCCTTGGGAGAGTTGTCTGAGGAGCTCCTATCATCAGATGAGCTGCAACCCTCTTTAACAAAGACCCTTTGAGTAGAAGTGGTGCATCCTCTCACATAGCCGATTCCTCTTCTGTCTCCATGGGCTTTTGAAGCGGCAATGATCTCCTGAAGAACATCTTTCCCTTTGTTTAATCTGCTTGTCAATTTCTCTGACTTTGTGACCTTGGCAGAAAGTTCCTGAACTTGATTGGATAGCTCAGTCACTTGGAGTTGAAGATTATCCTTCTGGCAGTTGAGATCAGTGACTTGATCAACAAGTGCTCCATTGACCGTAGTGAGATTGTGAACCTTCTCAGACAGTCCGATCACTTCTTGTTGGAAGTTATCTCTCTCAGCACTGAGCTGCTCCACTTGCTCAGTGAGTTCTCTCTTGGAGGTCATGAGTTCACCAGCTTGGACTGCTAACTCATCCACAGTAACAGATAGGTCCATGTGAGAAGGTTCCAGATAAACAACAAGGTATTCCAGTTCATCTCGTCTATTCTCAGCATCCTTGAGCTGTCTCCATTGATTAAAGTGTTCATCCTTGTAGGTGTTGAGTTCCTGAAGGTATTTCCTTGCTTCTTCTCCTTGTACATAATATTTGGCCACCAGCTCATCCAGTTCATTGTTGAGAAAGGTGATTTCTTGTCTGCTTACCACAAGGTCGAGAAGAGCCCCATCCAGTTCATCACAGGTTTGTTCCAGTCTGAAATTGGCCTCATTATACATGTTACATGTTTCCAAGAGTTTCAATTTCAAGGTCATAATCCCTGAAAGGAGAGACAGAAGCTTCATCAGTAATAACAGTATTGACATGAGATGAAGAATTACCTGAGGCAGATACTGATTCAGACTCAGACTCTGAATCCCATGACCCTACGAAGGCAACTCCATCTCCTCCTTCATCATCACTGGATTCCACAACATCCTCATCACTGAACGTGGCACAGTAGTTCTTCTTGACTTCAGGAGACTTGCTTCTGAGGTTGGCACAATCAGCCCTCACATGACCAAAACCTTTGCATTCGAAGCATTGAGGACCTTTGGGTTCAGAGGATTCCTTGGAGTGTCTCTTGACAGGTTTCTCAGACCTCCTTCTCTCTGACCCTTTGCTAGAAGAGCTGTCACCCCTTTTGCTTCCAAACTGTTTGGTTTTCTTATCTCTGAGGAAGCGAGCCAATTTCTTGGTTAGAAGAGCCAAATCTTCTTCATCTAGATCCTCAGAATCAGCATCATCGATTGGACTAGATTCCTTGCCAGAGGATGAGCTCAGAGGTTTAGTTTCCACCTTGAAAGCTGTGGATTTTCCTTTGAACTTCTTGCAATGAGTCATTTCCCAAGACTGTAGGATCCCCATAAGTTCATCAACGCTCATGGTTGAAAAATTTGCTTGGAGCTCTAGGGCAGCTATCTTGGGGTAGAACCTCTCCAGAAGTGTACCTACAATCTTAGATACTATCTCCTCAGTGGAGTAGGTTTTACCAAGCTGCTGTGCTTGGTTGGTAAGAGTACGAATTCTACCAAAAAAGCTATTCACAGACTCATGCTCATCCATACTAATTTTATGAAATTCAGCATCAAGAGAAATGAGTTTAGATTTCCTTACAGTGGTGGTTCCCTCATAAGAGTTTACCAGTATTTCCCAAGCCTCAAATGCTGTGGTGCAGTTGGAGATGAGGAAGTATTGATCGTCTGACACAGCACTGAATAGAGCATGGAGAGCTTTGGAGTTCATGTTAGACAGATTCTTCTCCTTTGCTGTCCACTCATTCAAGTCTTTAGGCTTGGTAGTACCATCAGCAGTGACAGTGGGAGCTTCATATTTGACAAGAACAGCATTCCAGGCCAAATCATCGATGGACATCAGGAATGACCGCATCTTGTTCTTCCAGAAAGCAAAGTTAGTCCCATCGAGAAGAGGAGGTTGAGTGTAGTTCCACCTTTGACTCATCTTGCTTCAACAGATCTCTCTCGCAAGAGTGTGGCTCTGATACCACTTGTTTGGTCCACTGGGTTAAGCAAGTGAGTGACTTTGTGCAGTGGTTCACTGAGAGTGTCTGAACACCAACAATGAACAACCAGATTACTGTATCGAGTGTAATAAAATGCACAGCGGAATAAAATATGCACAAAGTAAATAAAACAACACAAGAGTTGTTGACCCAGTTCGGCCTTCGGCCTACGTCTGGGGGATACCAATCCAGGAGATTATTTCACTATGTGTTATCAACAATGGTTTACAACCACACACAATAGATGAAATAACTTTGACTGCCTTCACTCTAAACTTCAAGCGGATAGTTGTAGTGACCAGCTCCTTCCCCGGATCTGTTATAGGCTCCCCGCCTATTTCAACTCCCCAAAGCAACCACTCTGAGTTTCCCTTGAAGTAGCCTGTGAAGTAGACCTCCTCTGTCGTATGAAAGAATGTGTTGTTGCGTTTCCTCCTGTTTCGCCTCAAGCACTCTCCTTTAGATGTATCTCAGATTCAGGAACTGAACAGAGAACAAATAGCAATCGATAGGAGTGCTTAAGGCTTGGTCGATCTTTCAGCAGTAGATGGATTCTGGGTGCACAAGGCTGAAGATCGAGATTACTTCTCCAAATTGTTTCCGAGAGCTCTAGAGAGATTCAGAGTGTATTCAGAATGAGAGTCGAGAGAAGTGTTTGAATCCAGCCTCCAAAACTCTTCTTATGCAGTGAGCTCTGCCATTTCAAACGGCCTGATGCTAAATGGGGAAAGAGCCGTTGTGATTAGCCCAAAATCTGGCTGATTGATCTTTCCCTAATTCAGGAGGGATTCATGCAATCAAACATTAGTATATATTCCCCTGATTAGGAAAGATCCGTTGGGTCCAAATCCAGTCTCTTAGGAAAGTTCTTCCATTCATTCACGTAGACTGGTGCTGTGGATGTTCTTCCAAGGTGTTCAATCATCGGCTGTGAACTCCTTTCAAAACCTTGACTCAACAAAGCCCTCAATGCTTCTCACTGCACATAGTGAGTTTATGAGTGGATATTGAGATCTAAGATCTTTAGACAATTTAAGTATTATTATATTATATTATGTATGACATATATTTTAAGAATTTCAAATTGTATATAAGTAAAAATTATAATAATTTGATATTTTAAAACTATGTTATTAGACGGATCAAACAATATCTCACTTGATTATGTTTTATCTTATATAACTACGTAAAAAATTTAATCAAAGTTATTCAATAAATAATGAACAATATGCAAATTGTGCAATTATATCTTACATAAGTATTAAACACTTCTTCTCATTGTTCAAATATAGTATTCCACAAAACTCACATACTACGGGTCTGTTCTGCACGCAGCTTTTGGGAGCTTTTGGTGGCTTTAACTTTTATTTCAAAACAAAAGCTCCGTTCTGCACACTAGCTTTTGGTAGCTTTTGGGAGCTTTTGGAAGCTTCTTTTTAGAAGCTACCTGTAGTAGCGTTAAAAAATAAGCTAGGAGCTTATTTTTGAGCAATCACAATTTTAACCCAATAACCAACCCACTACCCAATAGTTAACATAAATATTTGTCCTTTTATGTCATTTCATACATTTTTTCACAGCTACAGCTAGTTGTACAAAACACTTAAATAGAACTGACAGCTACAGCTCCCACAGCTCCTTACAGCTCCAGCTCCCTACAACTCCAGCTTGCAGTTACAGCTCACAGCTACAGCTCTGCGTGCAGAACAGACCCTACATGAAATGTTTTTCAAAAAACATAGGGAAGAAGGAAACAACACAAAGCAACATCAGTTGCGAGTAAAGGTAATCCGGAAGCATCATACGACGACAGGACAGAACGTAATGCTTTAGGAGAGCAGACAAAAAAATTGACGAGAATCATCATGTCCCGAGTACATAGATTGTGGTAAATAGAGAAGAAGCAATGATTTCGACCAAGAATGTTTATAGAAGTAGCATATTATTATCTCACCAAAAGTCACCGCAAATTGATGGAAAATAGAAAATTATTACTTACAAATTTTCCAAATATGACCAATCAACATTTAGGATCTCATTAACCATTTCTCACCAATATCATTCCAACTTGTGGTATTTATTAGGGCCCGTTTGGATTGGCTTTTAAAAAAAGCAGAAGCCAAAAGCAGAAGCAGAAGTGAAAGCCAAAAGCAGAAGCAGGTAACTTTTGTGTTTGGATGGAATGTTTGAAAAGCAGCTTTTTTTCAAAAGTGTGTTTGGATATGTAAAAGTGAAAAGTGCTTTTGAAATGTGTAAATTACCAAAAAGGATATGTTATTTATATATAATAGTATATATTTATAGTGTAATTAAAATAAATTAATAGGGGCATTTATGACTCTGCACACATTACTAGGTGCTTTTGGCTTCTGCTTTTCGGAGAAGCACCCCCTGGGCTGCTTCTCCCAGAAGCACTTTTGCAGCTTTTCGAGGTGCTTTTGCTTTTTCTCAAAAGCCAAAACAAACGCTCTTTTTTCTTCAAAAGTGCTTTTGGCAGAAGCAAAAGCCAAAAGCACTTCAAAATAAGCCATTCCAAACGGCCCCTTAATGGGTTTATTATTGTAAGTACTATTTACTTTCTTTTTATTTGGTTGGCGTCCAGATCGTCGAAAGAAATGGAGTACTATGAATCTATGATTTATCAATGACTGGCCGCTGGCGTCCATGTTCTTTAATTGTTCAGATGTCAGCATTGAATTGGGGCCAGAAAAGTTGGGCCGCAAATTCCTCAACACCACTCGGCCCAATTCCAAATCATATGATGTGCATCTGACGTGCAGTGATTAAGAGAGTGTTTGGATTGGCGATATAAAATGGATTATCTGCTTATTGCGTTTTCAAAACGCAAATAATCAGATTTGCAGCACATTCTTTTAGCTGTTAAACTAATTATTTGCGTTCTGAAAATGCAATAAGCAAATAATCTATTTTCATACAACTTATCCAAACACCCTCTAAATAACCTTAATTATTTCCGTAATAAATAAGCAATAATATTTTTCCTCCAACCCCTAAAAAATTTAATAAAAGGGGTTGTAAATGAGATTTTAATTAAATATATAATCCGCTAAAATATGTTAAAATAATAAAATTCATGAAATTTCACTTAAATCATACGCATTTCAAGAACTTAAAAAAAAATCTTAATTAAATACATATCCCTAAATTTTGCAAAATAATATTTAATTTTACATAGCCAAACACCTTGGCTAAATGAATAAGGGCCCGTTTGGATTGACTTTTGAAAAAAGTAGAAGCCAAAAGTAGAAGCAGAAGCAGAAGTCAAAAGCAAAAGCATGTAACTTTTGTGTTTGGATGGAATGTTTGAAAAGAGGCTTTTTCTAAAAAATATGTTTGGATGAATAAAAATGAAAAGTGCTTTTGGAATGTAGTAATTACCAGAAAGGACGTGATACTTAATATGATAATAAGATATATTTATAGTGTAATTTATGAAGTATTAAGGGCCCGTTTGGATTGACTTTTAAAAAAAACAGAAGCCAAAAGCAGAAGCAGAAGTGAAAGCCAAAAGCAGAAGCAGGTAACTTTTGTGTTTGGATGGAATGTTTGAAAAGCAGCTTTTTTTCAAAAGTGTGTTTGGATATGTAAAAGTGAAAAGTGCTTTTGAAATGTGTAAATTACCAAAAAAGATATGTTATTTATATATAATAGTATATATTTATAGTGTAATTAAAATAAATTAATAGGGGCATTTATGACTCTGCACACATTACTAGGTGCTTTTGGCTTCTGCTTTTCGGAGAAGCACCCCTGGGCTGTTTCTCCCAGAAGCACTTTTGCAGCTTTTCGAGGTGCTTTTGCTTTTTCCCAAAAGCCAAAACAAACACTCATTTTTCTTCAAAAGTGCTTTTGGCAAAAGCAAAAGCCAAAAGCACTTCAAAATAAGCAATTCCAAACGGCCCCTAAGTAGTGGGAGTATTTAAGTCCTTGCACATTTTACGATGTGCTTTTGGCTTCTGCTGTTGGGAGAAGCACCCCTGGGCTGCTTCTCTCAGAAGCACTTTTTTGGCTTTTCGAGGTGCTTTTGTTTTTTTTAAAAGCCAAAACAAACACCCAATTTCCATTAGAAGTGCTTTTGGCAGAAGCAAAACCCAAAAACACATCTCTAGAAGCCATTCCAAACGGCGTCTAAGGGCCCGTTTGGATTGGCTTTTGAAAAAAGCAGAAGCCAAAAGTAGAAGCAGAAGCAGAAGTCAAAAGCAAAAGCATGTAAATTTTGTGTTTGGATGGAATGTTTGAAAAGCGGCTTTTTCTATAAAATATGTTTGGATGAATAAAAATGAAAAGTGCTTTTAGAGTGTGGTAATTACCAAAAAGGACATGCTACTTAATATGATAATAAGATATATTTATAGTGTAATTTATATTAAGTAGCGGGGGTATTTAAGTCCTTGCACATTTTACGAGGTGCTTTTGGCTTCTGCTTTTGGGAGAAGCACCCCCTGGGCTGCTTCTCCCAAAAGCACTTTTTTCGCTTTTCGAGGTGCTTTTGCTTTTTCTTAAAAGCCAAAACAAACACCTAATTTCTACTAGAAGTGCTTTTGGCAGAAGCAAAAGCCAAAAGCACCTCCGTAGAAGCCAATCCAAACGGGCTCTAAATAGTTTGTCATGTGGTAATCCATCACAATGCTGGTAAGCTGTGTTTAAATTTTGTAGAACCCACATTATATGGTGGGTATCCTAGTTATTATGGGTTCTAGAAATTTAAAAGATTATTTTTGTCATTTCTACTTGCTGGTCTTTCCATTGTTCTTCCATCTCTCCTTGCTGGTATTACTTTTTCTATTCCTTTCTACTTGAAGTTTTTTTTTTGTTTTTTTTTTGTTTTTTTTGTTTTTTTTTTTTTTTGTCTACCTTGTACGTTATAAGTAAGATCGATATGAACCATATTACTAATAATTGAAAATATGGTAATTTATCTACTGCTAATACGCATTCCTGTTAAGTTAAAAGTAGGTAATTAATAAAATACAACTGCATTTATCGAAAACAATAGACTTAAGGACTCCTGAATTAGTTAGAATAATCGAGTTATTTCAAGAATATTTCTGTAATACTTTTATTTAAAAAATTACCTTTTCAATGAAAACTACATTTCTAGTTCTACACCTCGTGGACAGGGGGAGGCAGTTTGGTAAATGGAAAAAATGATAAATAGGTCCTTTTTCTTTTTAAAAAATTCAAATCAGTCCTTTTTCTATTTTATTACCAAAACAGTCCTCTACAAATGCTAATTATGTTCAAATCAGTCCTTTTTTCACTAATTATATTCTAATTGCTGACGTGGCAAGGGTTTTAATTTAAATCTGACACGTGTGCATAATATTAGTCCTTTTTCTTTTATCTTTTGCCAATTCAGTCCTAAACTTTTATTTTGTCTTATTTAGTCCTCTACCCCAATCACTCATTTTTATATTAATTGGCCTCAAACCTTTCAAATTATTTCATTTTAGGTCCAGAACCTTAATTTTTTATTATTACTAATACATTTATCAAATAAATGCCCAACATACTTCCGTAAATAAAATTAAATACCAAACCTCATACATTGGGTTTGACCGCCTTGTTACCGTGTCTTCGAAGTTCCGAATTTTACGGACTCTCTCTAACCATCCGACCGTAACGATGGTTCATTGGTTCTGGTTTCCTTCAGCAACAATCAGCACAATCATACTTTGTGGACAATAAAATTCAGGCTATTTTTTTAATATTTTTAATAATATTAATATTTTTCAATAAAACCAAGGCTTCCTGTATCCATAACCTTCCAAAAATTCAAGTTAAATCATTTACTCAAATATTGCTACATCCTAAGGTAGGACGCAAAGTAAGATTCTGTTGATTGTTACTGAAGGAAACCAAAACCAATGAACAATCGGTTGCGGTCGAGTGGTTATTAGAGAGAGTCCGTAAAATTCCGGTACTTGAAAGACCCGATAACAAAGCAGTCGAACCCAATATATGAGGTTTGGTGTTTAATTTTATTTATGAAAGTATGTTGTGCATTTATTTGATAAATGGATTAGTAATAATAAAAAATTTAAGGTTCTGGGCCTAAAATGAAATAATTTGAAAGGTTTGAGGCCAATTAATATAAAAATGAGTGATTGGGGTAGAGGATTAAATAGAACAAAATAAAAGTTTAGGACTGAATTGGCAAAAGATAAAAGAAAAAGGACTAATATTATGCACACGTGTCAGGTTTAAATTAAAACCCTTGCCACGTCAGCAATTAGAATATAATTAGTAAAAAAAGGACTGATTTGAACATAATTAGCATTTGTAGATGACTGTTTTGGTAATAAAATAGAAAAAGGACTGATTTGAATTTTTTGAAAAGAAAAAGGACCTATTTATCATTTTTTCCGTTTGGTAAATCAACCACCATGATGTCAACCCTTTGAATTTCCACGGAAGGCCTCACTGCCTTGGCAATTTTCAGAACCAGGATACGACACGTGTCGCTTTCTCAGCCCCTTTCTTATTTCCCGCTTTCCAGAAAAAAAAATAAAGAAAAATAGAAAAAATTCGAGCTGCAAATTAGATGAAAGAAAAAACAAGAAGATATTATCTGCAGTTCTGCACCACTTTTGGAGAAAAAAACACTTCCTACAGTGGAAACCTGTGGTTTGATAAATTTCTCCATATTTTAATCTATATATCTGCAGTCCTTTTCGCATCTTAGTGCCGATATGGGAGGTTAATCGATAAATCTTGAGCCGACCGAAGGTTGTTTTTGGTGGCAATGGCTATAGGCGCTGTCGTTTCTCACCGGAAATTCGGAAATTTTATCGGTTCTGGTATTGCTATGTTAATTTGTGATTTTTCGTGTATCAATGGCGAATTGTAGTGTTGAGCTTGGTATTCAGCTGACGTGTGTTGAAATTTAGAAATTTTTTCACTTTTGGAAATTGAGCTGCAATTAGAAATTTACTGGATATTTACTGCATTTCGTGGAGTTTGATGTGCTAGAGTAATTGGGAGAGTGTGTTGCTTATGTAGTTGTGTTACTGAATCTAGTGTATTGGATTTGGAATCTGATTGTAGAGGAATCTTCCAATGTTCAACGATGCGATGCGGAGAATGTGAGTAATTTGTGTAGATTTAAGCCAGACTTTAGTGCGTTTCTGAACCAAGAAAGCATCACTTTTGGTGCAATTGAAATTAAATTCATTAACTTTGTACGTGAGATGAGGAAAAGGCAATTATGAAAAACTGGTAAGAGCAATTCTTTTCTTTTGTTGCCCATGCTGTTCAATGCATCACAGATTCACAGGTCACCTGTTTTAAAGCCAATAGCAATTAATTTAGAAAACTAATTTAGCAAGGGTTTATATGTACACATGGAAGTGTGAAATATGCTAATACTGTGGTCTGTGAGGTTGGTAATATTTAAAGCCTTAATTAGATCACGAGGAGAGGAGTTGCATGAATGACAACTATTTTTTTTTTTTTAAACTCATATGAGCTGTTGACGGCAATTTCAATTATTCGATTTATATTTGGCATTCATTGGCCTGTCTTTTGGATTGGGATTAATGGACGCATACTTATTTTTCTATATGATACTAGGACGCATATATCATGGCGAAGCAGCAAAAGATCACCGAAGAGGCGAGCATGTAAACATTGCTTCTGGCTGGCGTGTGAACAAGAGAATGTTTTGCAACAACATATCCCAGCCAGTGTCAACCTTCTCGTATAGTTGCTCATATCAAACATTGCACCATGCTACTGATCAAGCAAACAGAATAACCTCCAAATCACTTTCAACATCTCTCTTTAAAGTAAATCCTCCCTTCCTAATGTCCAATCAAATGGCTAAGAAGTTTAAACCTGAACCCACAAGAAGAAAAATCAGGGGAGTACACAAAAGCTGTGTTTGTCCATCTTACTCTGATGGCAGTTGGATTAAATCAAGGAAATTGGAGAAGCTTGGTTTTATTGGTGGTGAGAAGTCTCCCTTGAAACACTCAACAGTGACAAGGACTCGAGCTGAGTTTAAATCTGAAGAGCATGATATAACAGGAACTGAGTTGCAGTCACTGATATCGGCTCACGGACCTAGTGAAGCTGTACTAATTGAAGGAGTTGAACCAGCGAAAACATGGTGGGAACAGTTTCCAAAGAGATGGGTGATGGTTCTTCTTTGTTTTGCATCATTTCTGTTGTGCAACATGGACCGTGTAAGTCCTATTATTCATTATATTTGTTATATGATATAGATTTGCTTCCAAGGTTAAGTTCTCCATGTCCCAATACATGTTGGAAACTGGTTCCTTGAGTCAGCAAGCTTTTGTAATTTCTAAAGAAGATGGAATATTTACTCTCTTTTCAACTAATATGCTTGCTTTTCCTTTAGGTGAACATGAGCATAGCAATACTACCCATGTCAAAGGAATTCAACTGGAACAGTGCCACCGTTGGTCTTATCCAATCTTCTTTCTTCTGGGGTTATCTACTAACACAGGTTGTGAATGTGCTTGGATAAAGTTTAGCTTATTAAGGGGCTTGATGTATACCAATTTAACCAGAATATTTGAGCTAGCATCTGGAGTCAAAATTTTCAGCATTAGCATATATGTATTGCATCCATCCATTTAGGTATCAAGTTGGGTGATGAACTTCTACGGTTGATGTCAATAAAGCAAAGTTCAATAAGCACGTATCATTTAATGAAGAATACAGCCTTTGCATCGAATTATACTGTTATATATATTCCCCCTTTTGTTTATTTTCCTCAAAAGTTATGATAATACAAACTATACCTTATATTTGAACTATCTTGATATATTTCTATTTTCTACATTATGTCTTTTAGTGTTTTTTATTCACATAAATAGTACACATGCTGTTTGAATAGATTGTTGGAGGCATATGGGCTGATAAAATTGGTGGGAAGCTAGTTCTTGGTTTTGGAGTCGTTTGGTGGTCAATAGCAACAGTTTTGACTCCAATTGCTGCAAGGATTGGGTTACCCTTCTTACTAGTTATGCGAGCTTTTATGGGAATTGGAGAGGTTAGTGGCTAGCTTGTTTCTTCATCAATTACTGTAGGTTATCTGCTTACAAGTCCGATGTATCATTAACATGGGAAAAACAACTGTAGCAGACAAATACCATGTATTTGTACTTATACAATCATTCATATTACTGTAGCTTATCTACTTGTATAAGTTTATATAATAAAAATGGGGAAAACGACTGTATAGGACAAATAACACACATCAGTACTTACTATAATCATTGATTTACAGTGGTTCTTTAGCATCTTCACAACTTCTAATCTGGGAATTAGTACCTTGATACTTTTCGTTGGATTATTTCTTCACCGAAAAATTTGATATTATTTCAGGTACTGACTTGAATTACCTGTTCAAACTTTATTAGTCAGTGTTGGACAATGATTCTTGGTTCCATAACTAAACAGGGTTCTAATTCTTTCTTACTTTTGTCTGCTAGCTATGGATTGATGTGCTGATCCATTGAGATAACTAACAGTCACGTTCAAGCCAATTTATTTCAAGGATTTGGCAAATTAATATACAGTATTTGCTACGAGGTTGCGGTAGATATTGCAGTACATTGTATCTCATTAAAAAAAAAAACTTATGGCATTTATTCTTACAATTTATTTCCATTACACATGGGTTTATGCAAATGAAATGATCTTTAAATGAGAAAGTCCAATAATCAATATGACTAGTTACTTGACTAAGTTCTGTACTTGATTGAACCTTATTTCATTCTTTGTTCTATGTTGTGTTCCAAAATCCATAAAAATCTCTTGTTTGCGCCTTCAAATTCATTTCTAATTGATTTAGTTGTGTTACCAGGGAGTAGCTATGCCTGCTATGAATAATTTGCTATCGAAGTGGGTTCCCGTCTCTGAGAGAAGCAGATCTCTTGCCCTAGTCTACAGTGGCATGTATCTTGGTTCTGTAACTGGTTTGGCCTTTTCTCCAGTATTGATCCACAAGTTTGGGTGGCCATCTGTTTTCTATTCTTTTGGATCCCTTGGAAGCATCTGGATTGCACTCTGGTTGAGCAAAGTAAGGCATTGCAGCTTTCTGCCACAGTTCAAATCTAGGAAACATTTTTAGAAATGATATGTACATTGGGCTTGTTTGTCATGCTGCACAAGCCGTATAGGATGTGGTGAAACTGAAATCCCTGACCCTGACAGATAATTGACCATTTGAACTTACCATTGGGTGGACCAGGCTCTCATTTTTGTCTCAAAAGACCCTGCATCACTCTTGTCTTCCTCACATGATGCCAGTTTTATTCCTTACATTTATTTTATCAGCACTTCCAATGATTCATGTCTGCTATGTGTCTTATACAAAAATTATTTATCTTTTTCCTACAATCCTCATGTAAATTTTTTTTCCTCACCAGGCGCACAGTTCACCCAATGAAGATCCAAATTTGAGTTCGGAGGAAAAGAAGCTGATCCTTGGAGGCAGCATTCCCAAAGAACCAGTCTCCAGAATTCCATGGAAGAAGATTCTATCGAAGGCTCCTGTCTGGGCTCTAATAATCTCCCATTTCTGCCATAACTGGGGAACATTTATTCTTCTTACATGGATGCCCACCTATTACAACCAGGTAAATTTATTGGTTCCAATGTTCCATGATATGTGTATCTAGAGATATTTGATGTTTAGTTCATGTATGACAAAATTCGTGTATGCCATAACTGTCATGTATGACAAATTCGTGACAGATTTTGGGGAAGTTGAAATTTGATGTGATTATTAGTTTTTGTCTGAGCAATAATGCCCTAAATGATTCCCATTTATTGTGACTCTTTCAATAGGTTCTGAATTTCAACCTCGCCGAATCTGGATTATTTTGTGTCCTCCCATGGCTTACTATGGCTGTGTTTGCTAATATCGGAGGTTGGATTGCTGATACCCTTGTAAGCAAAGGCCTATCGATTACATCTGTTCGTAAGGTAAATATTGCTATACTTTTCGTTGAGTCACCAGTGGACTCCTTAATCCTTTGTGTTTGTGTGTTTTTAAATGCCCTTGTGTCTTATATGTGCCATTTATTTAAGAAAATATAAGTTTTTGTGAAAATGCAAACCGTAAAAGCAAAATGCAGTAGCAGGTTTCAGTCCTGATGGAAACTGCTTCAAGGATAAAATGACAAATCATTTTTTTTACTGTCACAGATAATGCAGTCAATTGGATTCCTGGGTCCAGCTTTTTTCCTAACACAGCTTACCCGTGTCAAAACACCTGCATTAGCAGTGTTATGCATGGCTTGCAGTCAGGTCTGAGCTATTTTCCTATAATCCTGCCATTGAACTAGTTTAAGCTTCATTCCATATCATACACTCGCACTCCAATTTGCTTTGCGGCTTCACAGGGATCAGATGCATTCTCACAATCTGGCCTTTACTCTAACCACCAAGATATTGGCCCCCGATATTCTGTGAGTTACTTCTCATCTCATTTTTTAGTATTTCAACATGGAAAATTTCCCCTGAACATTAGTTATTCCTCAAACTGATAGTCCAATTCTGTTATTGAATGATCCATGATCAGGGAGTACTCTTGGGACTATCCAACACAGCTGGTGTACTTGCTGGTGTATTTGGAACAGCCGCAACTGGATACATTCTCCAAAAGGGTATGATCAAACCTTTGCATGTCATTATATTATGTCATATTACACGATTGGCATTGAGGACACTGAATGGAAGAGGTTCCCCACCCAAAACTAAAAACATTTATTTACGACATATCATCATGGCCATACCCTATAATACACATCTTTTAACTGTACCCGTCCAAATCAATTCTATGGGATCAGTTCTTAGTTCATATTGATTCCCATACAGGCTTTCATATCCATAAAGTATAATGTAGTAATCCTTCTTTTAATGGAACAAGAAGATTAATTTGTGAAATAAAAAAAAAAGTGTCAACTGCCTCACGGCCAAATAACCTGCATCTCATTCAGGAATTGAAACTTGCACCTTACTTGGGGATTACAGTGAATGATATTCATGTTGATTGGTTAAAAGACGAGATTGGTTTCATCGGGTGAAGAGTAAAATAGAGATAATAAAAAAAGTGATAAATGTTAAAACCAATTATGAAGGCCACATATATATTTTCCTTGTGGGGATATATTTATGCACATATTTCTTGATTAAACCTGCTACTTTATTCACGAACTAAATTGCGTTATGGTTATTGGATAATCATATATAATGCATATGGTTTATAATCAATTAAAATAATCATGTGTGCCATCCTTTAGTCCCATATTTAGAAGTGACGAAATTCAGTTTCAGTTTAGGTAAAACTTAGAAGGTAATGTAAAACTCTCCCGATTTACAGGCTATGCATGTGTTATGTATATGTGGTGGTTTGCCAGTTTCACATCAACAACAGATTTTCAACTTCTGACAATCCATTTGAACTTACCAGGTTCTTGGGATGATGTTTTCAAAGTGGCAGTCATACTGTACCTCGTGGGCACATTGGTGTGGAACTTGTTTGCCACCGGAGAGAAAATTCTGGACTAGGATTCATATATAGGGAAGATATTTGCAGGAAAGCCAACAACAAAGGAAATTTGTAGCAAGGAAACAGATGTAACAGCAGCCACATTGGGCAGAGTTCGAATCGATGATCTCTTACTACATTGGTCAAACTTTCCTCAGGCAAGATTTGTAACAACCAGCTATCCTTGTAGGAGTCATGTCATGTGGAAGAAGACTACTGCTTTTTGTATTTATTTTCCTGGTTTTCTTCAAATCAAACCAGTGGAAGTAAGTTTAAGAAATTGACTCCGTGAGTGGAACAGGACTTCGATTTCTGGCAGATTTTTGCATATGAGAGAGATATCACACTCCAGCCACCCACTCTCCTATAGGCTATATGGGTTTCAATTCCGTTTTTGAAATACTTAATGATTTGAGTTTTTAAATGGTTAATTATGGTGTATAGAATTTTTTGTGTGCAAAAATGTAAATAAAAAGGATTATTAAAATTGAATTTTTATCAGTGAGAATATGAAGGGAAAAAAAAAAGGTCCTAAAATTATTATGTTTAAATTTTACTTTTTATATATAAACTAGTAAATAACCCGTCGAGACTCGACGGGCATAATTTTATATTTTATATAATATATGTACTTATATTATATAAAGTAATAATAAATTGTATTTTGAGTAATGAAAAATGTGTAATGATTTTTTTATATATTCAAAATAGGATGTATATGATAATATCTATATAATAAATCCTGAATACTTTTTTTGTCTGTGCAGACTCTTTTATCCTTATTCAATATAACTAATTCTTTTTAATATTTATGGTTATATCAGTAATTATACCACCATTTTATAATCAATGGCTACAATTAATCCACGTCATTGATGATTAATTGCTGACTAATTCCAACTCACCTCCCACATCATCAATATCTATATTTAGAAAATAAATCTATCTATTAATATAATAAAATCTTCAGAAAATCTTTATATATATCTTAAAAAGATATGAATTTTTTATGACACTTAAAAGATATAAGTTGATTAAAAATTTATAATATAAATTATTTATTAGTATATATATTTTAATGAATATTATTGTAATATTATTAAATTATTTAATTTAGGTTAAAATTTTATGTCTAAAATATATAATCCTATATGAATATAATAACCATATTTTAAATACAAAATACATCACTAAAAATATATATTGAATAATCAATTTATAATATGTATAATAGTAGGGATGATAATCTATATAATAAATAACATATTTTTATTATGTTGACTATATTGTCCTTTTAAGTTATTATTAATCTCGTTATAAAAATTATATATTATGGGTTTAAACAGTAATTTTACTTCAAATATATGCATATCTATCATAAAGATACATATCAAAGGTGTAGAAAATAAATTCACTTCATCCTAAAATTCAATGACCGTAGGATTGCAAATCTATTCATCTCCGTCATTTATCCCTAATATTAGAAGTATAATATAATAAATCATGAAACCATAATTTTATTGTTCTGCCTATGTTGCTCTTTTAGTTGATAATTCATTATCTTTATAAAAATATATATTATGGGTTTAACTTTATATTCCAAAAAGACTAATGTTGAAAATTAAATAATGTACACAAGAAAATAAGTACTCCATTAATTAAAAAAAAAATCAATCTATTATTTTGTGTACATAAATTAATATTATGATAATTTATCTTTTTTATGGTAGTTTATCTTTTATATATATTTTTATTAGTCAACATATTTTTTCGGTGATTAAGAATGAGTTACAAAGGTGAAAGTTTTAATATACTTAATTATTTTAATTATAAAAATTATTTTTATAATTAGGAGGGTTGGTAATCTTAATAAATTAATTTTTCTATTTATGTTTTATTTGCATAAAATTTTTTTGGTAAACTATTTGCATAAAAATTTGAATTTATACTTTGGTATGTATTATGATAAAAAATTAGAAATTTGTTTCTTCTATTATTTTGAAAAAAATGATAATAGAAATTATATATTATTAAAAAAATATTTTGTTCATAAATATACTAAAATAATATCTTCTATCATTTTAAATTAATCAAGTTAATATTAGTTTGTATCGAGTTAATATTAGTTAATAGAAAAGAGCTGATAACGAACACTTATTTACGACGTGGGCTTTTCCGCCAGACGAATGGGGCCTCTTATTAAGGCAGATTCCGCTGGCACTTGGTTTCCTCGGGCCCATTAATTTCGTTTTTTTGATTTTTTTTTCTGTAGCCTTTATATGGTGTTAAGAAAAAAATAAAAATAGAACCAACACCCGTGCGCGTAGCGCGGGCGAAAAATCTAGTAATTTAATTATTTTTAAAACTAACAAAGAAATCATATTTTACCGTATTCTTTAGCTTCTGTGGCTTGTCCTGTACAAACCTCACAGATCAATAAAAATAACTATTAAAATAATATTTTTATTTGATTTGAAATTTAAATTAAGATAAAATAAAATTTAAAAATAAGTATGAAGCATAATATGAAAATTTTCCTAACAATTTGCTCAAATTTAATTGGTGAAAATCTCATTGATAGAGGCTAGTATAACACTATCTTTTAAAATGTCTGAATTTGAAGTGGTGCAGTTTATATTTGTATATGTCCGAAAATGTCACATCTAATTGTACATCTCCAAAATCAATACTCGTTTTACCATCACTTACATCAACTTTTCATTTTGCAAATTTTCTGTCATATACAAATTTCATTATAAACAACAATTCTTAAGATATCTTGAGGTAATCATTCCTAATTGCATATTAATACTTTTAGCCACATCTTGCTAGTGAACGAAATATTACAACATAACTGTTCATGGCTAAAAACTGGTTTTGGAAGATAAAATCCGACATTCTTTAAAGATTGACATTGACTTTTGTTTATAATCATAACAAAACAAACTGTGAGTGAGAATTTTCTCCTCTCAAATCAAATAAAAAATTTGGTTAAATCAAATAGGCTCATAATAATTCTACCAATTAAAAATTTTCTATTTTCATGGTTTCCCGAAAATTAGTTTAACGTCAACTATCTAGTTCCGCATCTTTGTTACTATCAACCTACTTCCATTACATAATTTATTGGATGGATATATATTTCTAAGAAGAATGACTATGCAACCCTTATTCAACTATATTTCATTATTCAGTAATCCAGAACAATTGATCGTGTTTAGATATTCCAGTGAAAATAATTCATTGGCATTATCTATGCTTTCATCCTTTTGACAAATATTGTTAAAACTGATATAAATATATATACATTTTCATTTCCAGACATACGTTCCATGATATAATTATTGATTGTAGAAACAATCTCATTGGTAGGGGTTAATATATAGTAAAAATGTTTGAATTTGGAGTGGTGCAGTTTATATTTGTATAAGTATTTTCAACAATTGCCGCTATAGAATCTCTCGTAGAGTTTATAAAATTATCATCTGGAAATGTCAAATCTAATTGTATATCTTCAAGATTAATACCAACTTTACCAATTACCATCACGTACATGAAGTATTTATTGAGCAAATATTTGCCATATATAATTTTCATTGTAAATAACATTCTTATAGTATCTTAAGTTAATCCATCTTAATTACATACTAGCATTTTTGGCCCGCGCGTTGCGCACGGGCGTATTGCTTTCTTATTATGAATAGAACTAATATATATTTTTTTAGTTGAATGAACAAAATAAATACGTAGAAGTATACAATTTGGAATTCATAGTCAATGATAATTTTAAATTGTAATGATTTTGAGTAATGGTTTAGAGTTTAGAGATATAAAGTTAAAAGTTAAGGAGGAATAGAGTTTATAATTTAACAATCAAATTTAGGATTTCATTGTTAAATGAAACATATTTATTATAAATTAGTTATTTTAACATCCCATTATCCATCGACCATCCTCCCATTATGTGAATTTTCTTGAATGATATAACAATTTTCTATTAATTCAATTCCCTCTCCTATCCACATGATCTATTAAATAATTTGATTCCACAATACTAAAGCTACATAAACTCGAAACCCAGTCTGCTTGGTTGAAAGTGGGAACCAAGTATTTTCTCAACCAACTTATAGAGTTTTTTGTCCAACTCCTCCACCTGCCATCAGCAAAACATTCATTATCACTCCTAAATGATACAATTTCATATCAGAAATGTTTTTTAGTTGATATTTAGTGAAAACAATCATCAGGGCCACCAAAAATTCTCAACACAGGCTAATTCATATCTCCACTCCAGGTAGAGCAATTCAAGTTATGCTTATAATAATAGTATAGTTTTTGTAATAGTTAGTGAGAATTATGTGTGAATGCCAATCATCAACTCTTCAAGGATAAAATAAAAATCAATAATTACATTAATGAGATTTGGCACACACCTTATAAATCAACTCCTCAATTTGTTCATCGTGATCAATTGAATCTTTGGCCATTCAATCGACGGAACAACAGAAGTGAACACTGATGCAATGCCTTTAGCTGTAAAAGAAATAGTCAATTTAGCATTTAAGAAAACTTTTTACCCATTTGCTCCTTTGGCCAACAAATAATGACCAAGCAATTGGTAGAACTTAACCTTTCTTTGTCCAAATTATATTCCTGCAAGAGGGTGGTAGAAATTAGAATTACTACATTATCCAATATTTTATGTTTATATGCTCCAAGGAAACTCACTATTAACATGTGGCTACTTTGTATGGCTCCAATGGCGATGCTGCATCTTTTGTAGAAAGTTTCTCAGATTTTGAATATCTGTTCCACTCAATTCTTTGATTTTATTGTTCTGAATAAAATTAAGAGGTTGTTCTTTGGGACATTACATCAAACACAATGATAGGAATGCCAATATAATACCCTTAAGTGTAAAAATCGGGAGTATGTATGCACAACCAGAATGAATTATCCAAGCAATCCACAGAGCTCTTGAAGCGAGTCACTATTGGCATTGAAGTAAAGTTAGTAGAGAAAACCTCGGATCGTTTGGTGAGGACAGAGTATGAGAGGAACATAGAAAAGAACAGATGAATTTATTGATGTTTATTTATTTATTATTATTTTTTTTTGCTGATGACGTATTTGATTATATGGCATTACTCAGCAGCTATCAATCTACCCGCTTGTTTTAATAAGAGCATTTGATCTAAAAATGAGCGTATAATGATTGAACTTATATGAGGATATATAATGAGAATATAATTTTTTTTCTTTTTGAATTACATGAGATTCAAGTCTTTTGTTTATGTTTTCGATTTTTTTTCTTTTTCTCTTTGCCCGCCTTCTCAGACTTGTTCACCAAAAAAAAGGTTTTTGCTTAAAATAGTGGTTGGAATGCATGTAACAAAAATTTAAAAGGGAAATAAATGAGAGAATAAGAGGATTGAAGAAAAATTCAAAGCTACAACCAAATGAACATAACATAAAATAAATTATTTTTAATGTTAAAAACCTAAATATAAATAGTTTCGCTTTCATATCTAAAATAATGAGAGCAAGTGGAAAACTTGATAAGTTTAGTATTGTATATTTATATTTATGTTAAATGTTCACTTTAGATTATTCTTTGTGAAAAATAAAATGGTAAATATGTTCGATTGAAAGTTTATATTCACATGTTTTGTATCATGTTTGAACGTCATGATCACTTAAAAAAATATTAGAGCTTTTGGGTAAAAATATTGCTACAATCCAAAACTAATTATGATTCCCACAAATCTTCACAATTATTATACTAAAATACTTCTTATATCCTTTTACAATACAAATTATTTATATATAAAAAATTTGTATAAAAATTTACTTTGAATTTCATATACATTTATATTTAAATTGAAATAAAATAAGGATTAAGGATATTATGTCTAATTAAACTATTATATGTGTCAGTCTTTTTTTTTTTCATTTTCTTTCTTTTCTTCTTAAGAAAGAAAAAAATTTATGTAGAATTTGGCTAAAATGGTATGGAATTTTTAAGTGATTAGTTATTTTATATTATCATTTTTTTTATTGTCAGTTTAATGTTTACACCATATTTTTAATGAAATATTTATATTTAAAATATCTCATTGATTAAAATGTTTGAAATCTATTATTTTAAATTCCTTATATTGATATAGATTATATTTTAGACACATATTTTTAAACCTAATTATATTTATTTATTAATATTATAATATATTAATATTTCTTAAATACTCCTATACTATTATATATTTGATCAAAGAATTAATATTATATAGTTTTATGTTTATAAATATTTGATATGATAAATATATTCACTATAATTTAAAAACATATATTTACTTCATTTATATTGTTTAATTTCAATATTAAGCTATGTAACGCCCCGAAAATTCAAACCTAATTTTCGCAAGCATTACCGCTGTACTAACTATCCTAAACTAGCGGCCAGCTAATTTAAAACAGCTAGTACAACACGGGGTAAACCTAAAGTGATCATCTGATTAATCCAGTTTAATGCAGAAGCTATAAATAAATTAAAAACACATAGGCACATAAAAATGTCACCCAATAATAATCAAATAACGGTCCCAGCGACCCATCCAGGCTACAAGCCTCCCAGCAGCATACCAATATCTCAAACAGGGCTACCAGCCCAAAGCTGTCAATTACATAAGGCCACCGGCCGACAGTATGTAAATCCCAGGCTCACAGGCCTCAACCAGCAGTAGTCCAAATACCAACCACAGATAGTCACATAGTATCACATTAGCATAATGAACGCGTCCTATATACTCCTATCTATGTGATCTCTCAATACCCCAAACCCGAATCATGCTCCAGCGCCTCCAGGATGATCTATAAAACAGACAAAAGCAAAGGGGGTCAGTACAACGTACTGAGCAAGAGTAGAAATAGCTGGGGAAGGGTAAACGATAGTAGTATATAAAATAACAATAATGATATAATGACAAGGCATAATAAACAAATGAGTAAACATCACACCGTCCCATACCGGTGCTTCAACCACAAACATACAATTGACATAAATAAATCATCACACCGTCCCATACCGGTGCTTCAACCACAGACATACAATTTATGCACGTGATGCATGACCTAACATACACCTATCTACCCTATATGCAAATGCAAATGAATATGCCTAGCCGGCAACCTAAACCCGGGCGGTATGAACCCACGGGTGAGGATATCATCAACTCCAACCCGTTACAGGGTAACATACACCATCCTCGCAGGGACCACAGGCATCACAGCCCAATCACAGGCATCGCAGCCAAATCACAGGCATCACAGCCTAATAATCACCCCGTAGGGCCATCGGGACTCAACAACACCGGTAAAGGCTGCCCGATCAGACATTTCCAATATGTTCATCCATTCATAATGCAATACCATGCATTATAATAACCAGCCCAAAAGGGCCAACAGGAATAACAACCAATAATCCACCCCGCAGGGTCACCGGGACTCAACAACACCGGTAAAGGCTGCCCGATCAGACATTTCCAATATGTTCGTCATCTCATAATGCAATATCATGCATTATAATAACCACCCCAAAAGGGTAACAGATATAACAGTCAATAATACACCCCGCAGGGCCATCGGGACTCAACAACACCTGTGAAGGTTGCCCGATCTATCATAAATATCATAACAACCCATCGGGTTAATAACTGTCAATTCCAATGCAATAACATGCATATGACAATACACTGATATTCAAGCACCTACACACTAGGTTCGCATGCTTCTCAACATATAAGGAATTCAATACATAGCCCCCTAGGCTAAGGCATTAATGATATAATAATTCAACAGTTTCCCTAAGCAATTCAACAACCCCCACGGGCCAATTGATTAACCCATGGTTTACCAATAACATTTGGGGAAGTCATAACAATAATTGGTGCAAAGAAAACAACATTATATAATCAAAATCGCACAAAAAGGGGCCAAACAGGTCATTCATGCGCTCACTACGCACCTGCGCGCGTAAAACGCGTGACATACGCAGCCCAGTACTGAAGCGATTACTGTAGCAATCACTGTAGCAATTTACTGTAGTAATTACTGTAGCGAGTTACTGTAGTAACTACTGTAGCGAGTTACTGCGGTAACTACTGTACAAGTTACTGCAGTAGTTACTGTTCAAATTACCGTGGTAATTACTGTTCAAATTACCGTGGTAATTACTGTTCAAATTACCGTAGTAATTACTGTGCGAATTACCGTGGTAATTACTGTGGCGAGTTACTGCGGTAACTGCACGAGTTACCGCGGTAACTACTGTAGCACTACTGTACCGGTACTGTAGCACCGGGCAGAATTGCTGCCATGGCTGTTTTTGGCCATTTTTACCCATCTCCACCCCCATTTTTAGCTATTCACTACCCTTGCCTTGGTTATGGAAGATCCAAGCTCCAAATTCTTCAAGGATTTAGCCTCCAAAGCTTCAATTCCAAGCTACAAAACAAGATCAAACTCCAAGATTATCAAGAATTCTTCCAACACAAGAATTCTTCCAACATAAACCCAAAACAAGCTACAACTTCAAGTCAAACCCCAACAAGAGCAAACCAAGTTGTTTACCTCAATTCCCACAACAAGATTATAGTTCTCAAACAAGAATCAAGCTTCAATACAAGCCGATCTACAAGAATTTTAACACACAAAACTCATTTTCATCACCAATAAAATCCCCTCCAAAAACCACTTCAAACTTCATAAAAACATGAATTGGATGATGGAAATTACTTACCTTAGATAGTATAGTGAATCCCCCAACCAATTTTGCTCCCAAAACTCCAATTTCTCAAGAAATGGATGACCCCTAATTTTGCTCTTGCATAGTGACGGGAATGGAGAAGTTTTGGGTATGAAATGGGTCTCCCCATCCCAAAATTTGATTTCAACATCCAATTATTGCTCCGGGCCGGGCCAAGAGTTGCGGGTCGGGCCTAAAGGTAAGTAATTGGGCTGGGCTCTCAAGTATTGGACTAAATACACCTTAATTCTTCAACTTGAGCACTTGAGCTCTTATTAACTTGTGGGTTTGCTACCCACTTATTCTTCCACTTTAATCCAATATCTCTCTCACAAAATAATTCATATTACTTATCTTTATTAATTAACCACAACTACTTAAATCAATTATGCGTGAATTAATCGGGATGTTACAATCTCTCCCCCTTAGGATCATTTCGTCCCCGAAATGCATAATCAACAACATGATCATCAATGAACAATCAAGGGAAAGATGTTACTTCATTATGAGAAGTAAAAATTAAAGTCTGGCTACTTCAGTTTCATATGCTCCCCAGTTTCTCCAAGTGGCATCTTCAGCTCCGTGTCTAGACAACAACACCTTAACCATCAACATAGTTTTATTCCTCGAAACCTCATTATTTGCATTAATCGCCCGATCTGGGACTCATCAAACTCAAGACTAGCATCAAATTCAACTTCATCAAGCTCAATGATCTTAGCTGGATAAAAAAAATTTCTTGAGATGGGAAGTATAGAACATATCATGGGCTTGACCCATTTCCGCTGGCAACACCAACCTATACGTCACTTTCCCAACCATCTCAATAATCTCATAGGATCCAATATATCTCGGAATCAGCTTGGCTTCTTACCAAATCAGCGTACCCCTTTATAGGCAATACCTATAACAACACACAATCACTAACCTCAAGCTCTACATGGCGATGAGCTAAATCAACATAGCTCATTTGTCGGTCATGAGCTTCTTTCATCCGATCCCTTTGATTCTTATTAACACATTAATCTGCTCAATTACCTCAGGACCCATATTTACCCGATCTGCTGGATCATTCCAGCACAAGGAATTCATGCGCTTCTTTCCATATAGTGCCACCATATTTTCAAAGCATGAACTACCGCTGTCGTCTCCAAATCATGTGTTGGGTAGTTCTGCTGATCACCTTCTCGTTCTGCGCCAACACACCACCCAAACCTCTAGTTGATGCATTTGTGTAAACTTCATACTTATCTGACTTATCAGGTAATATGAATACAAGTGCCTCTGTCATTACCTTCTTCCAAAGTTCAAACGCCTGCTCACAATCATCATCCCACTGGAATTTAACATCGTTACACAACAATCTCATCCGAGGTCTAGCAATGCTAGAAAATCCCTCAATAAACCTGCTGTAGTAACCAACAAGATCCAAGAAACTTCGGATCTTCCCCACATTTTCGGGACTTGCCATTTAAATACAGTGTTTACCTTAGCAGGATCAAAAGACATACCATTACCGGAAACAATGTGCCCCAGAAAAGACACACTTCCCAACCAAAATTTCACCTTTAGAGAGTTTAACATACAGCTTATGCTCTTACAATGTATTCAAAACTGTTCTCAAGTGACCCGCGTGTGCCTCATGCGTCGGCGAATAAACCATAATATCATCTATGAACACAACGACGCACACGGCCAGCAGGGGATGGAATACCCTATACATGAGATGCATGAAGATCGCTAGTGCGTTAGTCAAACCAAAAGGCATGACCGGGAATTCAAAATGTCCACAACGAGTCCTGAAAGCTGTGTTAGACCTATCAGTCTCCGCCACCCTTATCTGATGGTGGCCCGATCTCAAATCAATCTTATTAAACATACTGGCCTCTCTCAACTAATTAAACAGATCCTCGATCCGAGGTAAAGGATACTAGTTTTCCCGTAATTCAGTTCAATTATCTGTAATCGATGCACATCCTCATCGACCCATCATTCTTCTTAACAAACAAAACAGGAGCTCCTTAAGGCGAGCTACTCGGCTAAATATACATGGTAAGCTCATTCAATTGATCCTTCAACTCCTTCAGTTCACATGAGTCATATGGTAAGGAGCCTTAGAAATATAAGCTGCATCAGGCATCAGCTCAATAGTAAAATCAATCTCCCGAGCAGATGGGAGACCATGAATTTCGTCGGGAAATACATCCCCGAACTCAGAGACAACAGGGACACTCGAAGCAGCAGGAACCTCTGCTCGAAGATCCCTCATGTGCCACAGGGAAAGAGAACAACCCCCTGCGCATCAGGTCACACAACAAATCAACAGAAACCACACCAATAACAGGTGGAATCAACGGATGTCGATAAGAAATACAGTTACCCAAAGAATCCTAAAAGGATATTCGTGGAACACCACAATCAATCACAGCACGATGGCAAACAGCCAATCCATGCCCAATAGTATGTCAAAACCAGCCGGGCTAAAGACCACCAGGTCAGCCCTGAATTCGCGACTCTCGATGCTCAACACGGCATCTTGCATCAAATGATCACTTCGAATATTATCACCCGAAGGTAAAGAAACTAGCATCTGGTAGGGCGCCAACGGTCCTACTCTATGCTCTCGCACAAATCGCAAAGCCACTAAAGAACACAAGGCTTCTGAATTGCACAGTACTAAGGCAGAAGGATTCGCAGCAGTGGTAGCATTTACTCCATGCTTACGAATGAAATTCAGAGTCCCGAATGAACGTGAGACTCCAGAATCAAACAAAATAACCGTATCACAAAATGCGACATAAATAATTCCCATATCAGGGAAACGGGTTTATCTCTCAACCAGAGAGTCAAGAAGAAACACATACGATACAAGAACCACACACATGCCAAAACGTTATCCAATCAACGTAACGTTTCCATAACATAAAGACGATATACTAGGAAGTCCCCTAGTTCGGACTCGCCCAGTGATATCGGCCCCCTTAGCGTTACCGATCTTGCCATGCAAAACAGTCACCTTGCCTCGTCTCACGCGACAGGCATTCAACTTCGACGAACCATCTAATGTTATTTTGATTGACCCAGTGTCAATTCTATGCCACTTCAAATCATTATTCTTTCTAACCAAATCCGACTATACCTTTACTGGCATAACTAAGAAATGATTTCCACCATCCTTCGCATGTAGGCGGACTGCAATTATCTATATCACCCCAGTGGGTTATCGCACAATGGAGACTTTCTCAGTACCCTATCTCACTCTCGAGGGTACGTCAAACCCATCTGTACACCATTCAACAGATTGATCCCGCTTGGATCGCCATTCGAATAGCCCAGGCTTCCATGAGGCCTTTCCAAACTATTCAGTCAACTTAGATTAGAACATCAACAAACAATGTTAGCAAAAATCACCAATCGTATACAAAGCACTATATATAAATGACAAAATTAAATAACCGATCAAAAGTCATTCATAGTCCTCAATGACTGTGAGATAATAAGGATCATGACTGGAGTACCATGGTTCCCTCACAGTTCCCCAACTGTGAATTAACCTGATGTGCGCAGAAATAATAAGATATAATAAAAATACAATTCTATGCTATATGTACCCCACACACAACTCACCACCTATGTCGACACAAGTTTTAACAAGATAAAAGAGCACACAGGCTCTGATACCACTCTGTAACGCCCCGAAAATTCAAACCTAATTTTCGCATGCATTACCGCTGTACTAACTATCCTAAACTAGTGGCCAGCTAATTTAAAACAGCTAGTACAACACGGGGTAAACCTAAAGTGATCATCTGATTAATCCAGTTTAATGCAGAAGCTATAAATAAATTAAAAACACATAGGCACATAAAAATGTCACCCAATAATAATCAAATAACGGTCCCAGCGACCCATCCAGGCTATAAGCCTCCCAGCAGCATACCAATATCTCAAACAGGGCTACCAGCCCAAAGCTGTCAATCACATAAGGCCACCGGCCGACAGTATGTAAATCCCAGGCTCACAGGCCTCAACCAGCAGTAGTCCAAATACCAACCACAGATAGTCACATAGTATCACATTAGCATAATGAACGCGTCCTATATACTCCTATCTATGTGATCTCTCAATACCCCAAACCCGAATCATGCTCCAGCGCCTCCAGGATGATCTATAAAACAGACAAAAGCAAAGGGGGTCAGTACAACGTACTGAGCAAGAGTAGAAATAGCTGGGGAAGGGTAAACGATAGTAGTATATAAAATAACAATAATGATATAATGACAAGGCATAATAAACAAATGAGTAAACATCACACCGTCCCATACCGGTGCTTCAACCACAAACATACAATTGACATAAATAAATCATCACACCGTCCCATACCGGTGCTTCAACCACAGACATACAATTTATGCACGTGATGCATGACCTAACATACACCTATCTACCCTATATGCAAATGCAAATGAATATGCCTAGCCGGCAACCTAAACCCGGGCGGTATGAACCCACGGGTGAGGATATCATCAACTCCAACCCGTTACAGGGTAACATACACCATCCTCGCAGGGACCACAGGCATCACAGCCCAATCACAGGCATCGCAGCCAAATCACAGGCATCGCAGCCAAATCACAGGCATCACAGCCTAATAATCACCCCGTAGGGCCATCGGGACTCAACAACACCGGTAAAGGCTGCCCGATCAGACATTTCCAATATGTCCATCCATTCATAATGCAATACCATGCATTATAATAACCAGCCCAAAAGGGCCAACAGGAATAACAACCAATAATCCACTCCGCAGGGTCACCGGGACTCAACAACACCGGTAAAGGCTGCCCGATCAGACATTTCCAATATGTTCGTCATCTCATAATGCAATATCATGCATTATAATAACCACCCCAAAAGGGTAACAGATATAACAGTCAATAATACACCCCGCAGGGCCATCGGGACTCAACAACACCTGTGAAGGTTGTCCGATCTATCATAAATATCATAACAACCCATCGGGTTAATAACCGTCAATTCCAATGCAATAACATGCATATGACAATACACTGATATTCAAGCACCTACACACTAGGTTTGCATGCTTCTCAACATATAAGGAATTCAATACATAGCCCCCTAGGCTAAGGCATTAATGATATAATAATTCAACAGTTTCCCTAAGCAATTCAACAACCCCCACGGGTCAATTGATTAACCCATGGTTTACCAATAACATTTGGGGAAGTCATAACAATAATTGGTGCAAAGAAAACATCATTATATAATCAAAATCGCACAAAAAGGGGCCAAACAGGGCATTCATGCGCTCACTACGCACCTGCGCGCGTAAAACGCGTGACATACGCAGCCCAGTACTGTAGCGATTACTGTAGCAATCACTGTAGCAATTTACTGTAGTAATTACTGTAGCGAGTTACTGTAGTAACTACTGTAGTAACTACTGTAGCGAGTTACTGCGGTAACTACTGTACAAGTTACTGCAGTAGTTACTGTTCAAATTACCGTGGTAATTACTGTTCAAATTACCGTGGTAATTACTGTTCAAATTACCGTAGTAATTACTGTGCGAATTACCGTGGTAATTACTGTGGCGAGTTACTGCGGTAACTGCACGAGTTACCGCGGTAACTACTGTAGCACTACTGTACCGGTACTGTAGCACCGGTACTGTAGCACCGGGCAGAATTGCTGCCATGGCTGTTTTTGGCCATTTTTACCCATCTCCACCCCCATTTTTAGCTATTCACTACCCTTGCCTTGGTTATGGAAGATCCAAGCTCCAAATTCTTCAAGGATTTAGCCTCCAAAGCTTCAATTCCAAGCTACAAAACAAGATCAAACTCCAAGATTATCAAGAATTCTTCCAACACAAGAATTCTTCCAACATAAACCCAAAACAAGCTACAACTTCAAGTCAAACCCCAACAAGAGCAAACCAAGTTGTTTACCTCAATTCCCACAACAAGATTATAGTTCTCAAACAAGAATCAAGCTTCAATACAAGCCGATCTACAAGAATTTTAACACACAAAACTCATTTTCATCACCAACAAAATCCCCTCCAAAAACCACTTCAAACTTTATAAAAACATGAATTGGATGATGGAAATTACTTACCTTAGATAGTATAGTGAATCCCCCAACCAATTTTGCTCCCAAAACTCCAATTTCTCAAGAAATGGATGACCCCTAATTTTGCTCTTGCATAGTGACGGGAATGGAGAAGTTTTGGGTATGAAATGGGTCTCCCCATCCCAAAATTTGATTTCAACATCCAATTATTGCTCCGGGCCGGGCCAAGAGTTGCAGGTCGGGCCTAAAGGTAAGTAATTGGGCTGGGCTCTCAAGTATTGGACCAAATACACCTTAATTCTTCAACTTGAGCACTTGAGCTCTTATTAACTTGTGGGTTTGCTACCCACTTATTCTTCCACTTTAATCCAATATCTCTCTCACAAAATAATTCATATTACTTATCTTTATTAATTAACCACAACTACTTAAATCAATTATGCGTGAATTAATCGGGATGTTACAAGCTAGGTAAAAAAAATTAGGATATAAAATTTATTAAATTTTCACAGTTCACAACATTTCTTAAATTTAGTTATTCAAAATATTTTGAATGAAATACTTTTTCAAAAAAATCACAATTATATTCCTTTTATTGATACATGATTATATATTTTATAGAGATAGATTTTTAATCTAACTAAATTTATTTAATTATATTATAATATTATTTTTTACAAAATTATATGTATAAAAAAAAGTATACATAAAAAAATAATTTATATTATATGTATCAATATTATTTGATACAATATTATTCAATATTATATATAGGTCACAAAAAAAATAATTTATATGAAGTATGTATCAAAAAAGTTGTTATATTAATAGATAGATTTATATATGCAATCAAAATAATTTATATAAAAAGAATTATATCTTTTTAAATATATATGAAGATTTTCACACGACTTTTTTATATTAATAGATAGATTTGTTTTCTAAACTTAGATATTGGTGACGTGGTCGATGACATGGCATTACTGGGCAATTACTCAGCATCTATGTGTCTTTGCCAGAGCCGTTGATTTAAAAATGAGCCCATAATGACTGATTAACCCCTGAAAATTAAGAAGGATAGATTAATTTTAATAAGGACAAAAGAGTCTGCATATGCCAAAAAGTATTCAGGATTTATTATATAGATTAATACTTTGAGTCTCCTCTTTACAGTGACACGAGATATTGCAACATATAACTGACATGGGTAAAAACTGATTTTTGAAGATAGAGTCTAACCTTCTGTAAAGGTTGACATCTACTTTTTTTTGTTTTTTTTTAGTCATAGCAAAACAAACTGCGAGTGGAATTTTTCCTCTTAAATTGAATGGAGAATTTGGTTAATTCAGATGGGCTCATAATCATTCCACAAATCAAGAATTTTCATCCCAAATATTAAGCTTTGTTTTAATGAGAAGAGATGTTAAAAAAATTTCTAGAGAGGTTAAATAATTTTCTGAGGTAAGTTCTTAACAGGTAGAATTCTCGTCACAATCTAGTGAAGTACTAAATCTAGAATGTGCAGTCATACCTCTTGGAATGAGAAGGGTGCTATTCCATTGGATGCTACAGGCAACACAATATACATCTACCATGAAGGATTAAACATAATATTTTCTAGATAAATTATCGATAAATGTATTGTCAGTTCCACCACGTAAAGAAAAATGAATCAACAATTTCAATCAGCAAATGTAATAACTTAGCATGATCCGCTTTCATTTCTTCCTTATTATAATATGTCTCTTCTAGTATCAATAGATTATTTGTTTCAAACGTTAAGACTTCATTCAGTACCGGCATTCCAGAGAAAATTTTCAAACTTATAGAATTTGCAGTAATTAGCTTTTCAATATTAACTTACTTTGATAATTCACAATCACGATTTTCTAACAAAGCTAGATTAATATTTGTTTTTCATCAATTTAAAATCTGTTAAAATATAGATTGATGAATTACATCATCTGTTTTTTAAGTGTTACACTTTCCCTTTTTGGGTGTTTGAAAATAAATGTTACATTACCATATTTGAAATGTTATGAAGGTCAATAATTTTTTACTAATTATACTTAAATTATTACTCCCTCCGTCCCACTAATTCCGTGTCATTTTTCTTTTTAGTCCGTCCCACTTCAATTGTCTCATTTCCTTTTTAGGAAATAATTAAATATAAACTCACTCTCATCATATCAGGTCAATAAATAAATATATTAAAATTTCAAACACAGAACTATCACATCACAAATAAATAAATCAATTAAAAATTCAACACATTCCAATCACATCACATAAATTCCTAATTTACCCCCACTTTAGACACTAATCTATCCCTACATTAAATACTAACTATCCCCATATAAAAACCGTGTCCAAAAGAAACGGGACATTATTAGTGGGACGGAGGGAGTAATTTTTTATATCCTTAAAATAAAAGTCAAAAGGAATAAATTCAAATACGACTTATTTTATTTATTTAATTAATTCAACTAAATAAATTTTATTAACTTACCTTAAATCTTGTGTCATTTTCTAGTGTTACACTTATTATAAAATGGAGGGAGTATTTCTTAAAAAATATTCCATCCGTCGCACTCATAGTGTCTCATTTTGATTTTTTAACACTGTTTATTGATCAATTTTGACCTAATGTTATCGTAATTATATACGGAAAAATATAGTCAAATTCGATCTTGTTAGATTTGTCTAATCATGTAGTTTTAGAATATATATTTTACGTAATTTTTACATATGTACATTTTAAGATTTTAAATATTAAACAAATGTACTGGATATCATGCATGTCCAAAAGTTTTGAGACAGAAATAATGGGACAGGGGGAGTAGATTTAAAAAAACTAAATTTTCCTTCTTTATTTACTTTATATTTACTGATGGATCTATTCGCAACTATATAATTGTATATTACTTTTAAGAGAAGTGACATATTTTTGTAAAAACATGGCCTATATATACATTAATTAATATATACAAATATTTTTTTTTATATTCATTAATGTATCTTTTAATAATATAAATTGCATATATACACTGCAAATTTCATTTAAATTTGAAATTCTATTTTTTTTAAAAAAACTGAAAATTGTGGGAACTCCATATAAATTGAAAATTAAATATCTTTAAAAACTAAAAATTGGGATTTCCATATACACATTAATATATCATTAACATGAATAAATAAAGTTGAGGTGCAATGCACATTTTTATTACATCATTCATACAAAAAAATATAACCAAATTGAGACTAAACCTACACAACATTCCCGACATTATAAAATGTTCACCATATTGAAACATAAACGCGACATAATTCTTAGTTGCCAGTGCAAAACCTCGTCATAATAATCCTATGGTGTAAAAACTAAAAATCTATAAATAAGTACTAAATCAATAAAAATTTAAAGTAAATAAAATAAAAAAAATGTAAAATAATAAACTCTAAAATAGAGTAAAAAATGCAAATAAATAAAATCCCACATAGATAAAATAAAAAATGCAAAATTTTAAATTTTATCTTTCAAATCTTTTTAAAAGTGAATATATAGTGTCAGGATAGGATGATAGAGTGGGAACTTATAAGTAAATGATAGATTTTATACACGATAGACTAAAATCTATAATGAATAAATAAATAAATACGAAAATCTAAAATTAGTAAATCAAAAAATGCAAAATAATATAGATAAAATAAGATATGCGAAATTTCAAATTTCAAATATTTCAAATCTTTTTAAAAGTGAATATTGTAGGAATTTCATATATTTCAAAAACTGAAAATCTATAATAAATAAATAAATAAATGTCAAAATCTAAAATTAACAAATTAAAAAATGCAAAAATTTATAAAAATTAGAAATTTGAAATGGAGACACCACATTAAATGTAGGATGGGTTGTTCACTAATGCTTTAATATATATATAGATGATAGATTTTATAGACCATAGACTACAATCTATAATGAATAAATAAATAAATACGAAAATCTAAAATTAGTAAATTAAAAAATACAAAATAATATAGATAAAATAAGATATGTAAAATTTCAAATCTTTCAAATCTTTTTAAAGTGAATATGGTAGGAATTCCATATATTTCAAAAACTGAAAATCTATAATTAATAAATAAATAAATGCGAAAATCTAAAATTAATAAATTAAAAAATACAAAAATTTATAAAAATTAGAAATTTGAAATGGAGGCACTATATTAAATGTAGAATGAGTTGTTCACTAATGCTGCTTTAATATATATATATATAGACTGCGGGTTAAAGCCGCAGCCCGCAGGTAATTGGATTAGGGCATAGGTTGCATCGGAAATGACTACAAAATCCATACCACCTGTCGAGCGAAAAAAAATTCCATACAGCCGTTAGCGGTTGGTGCCATAAAGAGACTATAAAAGACAAAGACAAAGGTAAACATGCATCCGACCTTAGCTCAGTTGGTAGAGCGGAGGACTGTAGTCAGTTTGCTGTCATCCTTAGGTCGCTGGTTCGAATCCGGCAGGTCGGATATAATTTTTCAATTTTTTTATTTCTATTCTATTGCAACTTTCATAGCAACTACATCACGACATTTCTGCGACAACATAATAATAAAAGGAACCCAGCTCAATTATTCATTTTTTCTTACTTTATATAATATTTTAACATGGCGGGGTTTGTTTTGTGTGGAGTGTATACAATACATGTGTTTGTCTCTTGGATCCCATTTACAGAGGTGTTGCGGATGAGAAGTCCAGCAAAACAGAGACAAACAAGAAAACAAATGAGTAAAGTGAACAACTAAAATGCAACAAAGCGCTTCCAAGTCCAACACAATTACACAATTTATGCCATTCAACGATACGACACCATTTTTACGCTGAAGGGAGAACAAGACTATGAACAATTTTCACCAGCTGAAGCTTATGGATTCGAAATGCAGATTTGTATCCAAACCGGATGAGCATATCCTTGCCACGTCGTGCCTCAGTTGTTTCGGGCCGGAAGCAAGAACTCCAACACTCGATTCTTTTCTACCAATTAGATATCCTGCAGATCAGAAATCAAATGCAAGATTTTTAACCCCAAATGCATCAAATATTCACGACTGACTACAGTACTACACTATATTTGAATTTAGACCACGATCCATTCCAGGGTTCTTACTTTTGAGGTCCGGCCTTTCGCCATAATTCACATTGATGGATTGAGAAAGTGACTGCAGAGGAAAGCTCTCCAGTTCAGTATCTGCGTTATTGCCAAACCTTGGGGTGGAAGCAGGAGTTGCGCCCGCCATGTTTTGGATTTGTGCGTTTTCTCTTGCACTTGATCCCTTGTTCCAAAGGAAAGCTGTGGTCGCCGCAATAATTATGCCAAGGCACAAGAATAGCATGTGGAAAATAGATCTAGCTGCTGAGGAGTAGATTCTATTAGTGTTGTGGTCGATGGGATAGATGTAATATCGTGTCAAAATGCCAATAGAAATAAGGTAGATGATGAAGGACGAGGAGATTATGGCTCCAAGCCAGAGCCAGTTGTTTCTCCCTAAGATTGGCGTGAGGGGTGCGTTGGATGGGTTAGGCTTGAACCATATGGTTCGGATGGGTTTCTTTTCATGTGTCTGGGGTTGCTTTTCTCTGGTCACGTAGGCCTCGATTTGGAACCCTGTGGTAGGTAACTCGGATGGTGCAGAGGATAGAGGGAGGATCAGTTCAAGCATCGTTAAATCAGATGCGTTCTTGAATGCAGAAATGAGCAGAACTTTGGGGATCTTGCAGTTTAGCACCTGGCTTATGTAGATAAGCTCGCGGATGATGGAAATAAATGGAGTTATCCCGCTACCTCCACTTATCATCACTAGCAAGTCATGCCTAACAAAATGAAAATTCTTTCCTGTAAATTTATATATAGAAATTCAAAGGAAAGAAAGAGCAATCTTCTTGTCATGTACTACTACTAGTGTTGTGCTATCTATCTATATGTACCTTAGAAAATGAGTAGAAGCAGGACCGTATGGCCCTTCCAAGCAGACGTCAAGATGATCAACGGAAGAAGGCACCACAGCAAGCAACTCGTATAGCTTACGAGTCCAACTTCCTTCCGTCTTGATCAGCACGCTTATGGTAGCCGACTCCAAATTACTGCTAGAAGTAATGGTGAAAGGATGCCATTGCAGCTTGGATATACTCGGCACATTAACAAACATGGTGCTCATGGGAGTATAATTCAAACCTGTAGAGTCGAGACATGAATGATGAATTGAATCACCAAACTAATAATAAGCATGATGCATATTCTCTTACTCCATAAAAGAACCATCTTATCCATCATAATACTCCATACAATATATGCGTACATACGTACTTGTGGTTTTCATGAAGTTGAGCTCGACCACTTGACAAGGAAGGAGTCTAGCGGACATGAGATGTATATTTTTTCTGGATTGCAAGAATCTGAGGAAGCGGTCGATCATGAAGAGGAGGAAGCCCGGGAGCATGATGCTGGAGTAACTAATGCCCACGTGGAACACAAAGAATACCATGAATAAAATGTAAAGGTGATGGGCGTAGAAGAACAGCTCGAATATCTTTCTTCGTATTTTTGGCCAGGTTGTTGCCCACAGGATCAGTCCTGCTGCTAGTGATACCACTCCTGCTACATTAGAGATTCCACTGTTCTCCCATTCCCACATCTAATTATTTAAGAAGAGAAAAAACACACAGTATGTATATAAAAGAAGGAAACCAAACGAACTCAATTAATAACTACTTATGAATTTTCAGAGTCAATATAAAAATTTATGGTTAATTGAAACGGCGTATTAGCAGTAGGGGTAGTACCTGAGATATTTGATGAGTTGAAGACCAATAGATGAGGTAACAAACACCATGAGCAGTGAAAAAGGCCATCACAATATGGCCAACCCAAATGTGATACTTAATGCTCGCTTCAGAAGTCAGCCCCAAAAGCGGAAGCACCGACGATCCACGAGTCACCGGGAAAAACAGGAAACTCAGGGCTATGTTCCCCACCAGTCCCAGCCGGAGCGCCGCCGCGTCCATCCGCGCTTCCCATCTAGTATAAGTATAAATATCAATCAAATGCAAAAATTCCACCCGATCATATCATATCACATTCAATTCAATTACTAGTATTATAATACGGATAAAATAAACACACGACCGACCTTCATAATCCAATAGTACTACTCATATTACTCATATCTGGACTGTAAAATCAACAACACACTTACAGTTTTTCGCCAATTTTGGCGGCGAATTTGGGCGTGACTTTTTTCCAACTGTTGACGAGATATGTGGCGAGACTCCAGGCGAGGAGCGCGATGAACATGAGGAAGAAGGCGAGCTCGATCCAAGAGACGATTCCGAGGCCTCTGACGATCATGGGTCGCCGCCATATATCCAGACGACGGTTATGGCCTTCGCCATCTCCAATAACGCCTCTGTACATGTGTAAACATGTTTGTATAATAATTATAATTAGTACTATTTCTTTGGGAAAAAAAAAATTAAAAAAAAATTGGTAGAGTATATTTAATTTCGTAATAAAAGAAAAAAAAAATGAAAATATTGAAGTGGCATGAATAGGGTGTACTGTACCCTTCTTTACGGGCAAAATGAAGATAGAAGCAACCCAACAAAGCAATGCACAACACTGGCGCTGTGAACAACAACACGGTTGCACCTGCAGCAGAGGATATATAGGAATATATATATATAGGATATATGATATTATTAATTTTGAATCTTTCTTTACTTCAGTATTTTTTCAAACTATACATCTTATAATAAAAAAGTATCCCTAACTCCCCTCCAACATTTTAGGCCAGACCGGGATATTTATGTATATGAGTATTATGCAATTACAACAACAAACTTTTTACTCTGTACTAGTATATACTACCACTACTATTGTCTAAACAAACTTTTAATTAGATAAATAAACATTATTACTATTATTATTCAAATAATAATAATTAAACAGACCTTGTGTTGCTCCAAAATAAGTGGAGACAGTTTGAGCTCTGACCAGCGCCATCCAAGTTTGCCTATATGTATTCGTGGGCAACATCACCCACATCAACATGTAGCCCCCGAAGATGACGGCGGCCGCCGCCGCTGCCACGATGGCGGTGACCAGAGCAGCGGTGGTGCTGTTGCGGCGGGGACGGGCGGCGGGGGGAAGTGGTGGTGGTGATGGAGGCATTATTGTATGTTGTTGATGATCCATGTAAACTAGTAATTAAATGCGCAATGAAGGGAATTGGAATAGAAAAGAATTAATGTAGGAGTAGGATGATGGAAAGATAGGAATGAGGAGAGGTTTTTATATTGGATTAGATGATGATGATGATGACGATGGGAATTAGAATGTTGAGGGAATGTGAAGAATATGTATACTGTATATATATATAGTGGTGGGGGGGGGGGGGGGGGGGGGGGGGGGGGGACGGGGACTGACACTAGTGTGCTGTGAGTACTGATGAATAGTGATCAGATTCATGAGGGGTGGTGGTGTGGCATTCCGAGAACCGTGACGTGTCACATGCATGTACTACTTATTATGCAATTTGCATATTGCAAACTACAACAACAACAATCCAGCAAGTTCCATGACTGTGCCCTGCTGCAGGGATCACCTGTATTTTACTAATATATAACCTCTAAATAATAATAATAATAATAATAATAAACAACTTACTATATAAATATAGTGTACATTGTGCTGTATTAGTGTATTAAACGACATTAGACCACGATAATTATTATCGTGATTATTTATTGCAATTATATCAACTCATATACTACTGGCCCAATTTCATATGGGGAAACCCGGTACACGAAAAAAAAACTCATATACTACTTATGGGCTTATTCCATATATAATTTTTACTTTGAAATCATTATCGATTTTAATTATAAGAAAATAGGAGTAATTATATATTTATATATTAGTATAAATTCTGGATCATTGATTTTAGATGCAGCTGGGCTTATTAGTTTAAGGATTTGAATTTTATGTAAGAAGCTAAGGAGAATATATGAAATGAATTGATGGTGGAAATTAATCATAGCAATGGGGCCGGGATGATGAGTTGACAATTGAAGGTTTTTTTATTTTTTTGAAAGGGAATTGCAAGTTGACTTAATAACAAGTACTCGTATAGTACTATACAACAAGTGAAGTACTCCTATATTGGATCTGTATATATAATATAATAATATGGTCAAAAATGAAAAATGCATGTAGCTAGGCGCTCACCTGGATTATATGATTATTGTATAGTTATTTAAGTTTAATGAGTTGTAGTGAAAAGCATGGTTCATGCATGCATTCTCATTTCTCACACATACGGATTTGTGAATCAACCGGTGCTGAAATAGTGTTTTGAATATGCTAAAAAATACTTTGTATGTGCTGAATATTTTTATATAATTCAAACAATATTAAATATCCAGTACATACCTCATCGGGTCAGCACTTCAGCACCTGCTGAATGTTAGTCATTCAATCCAAACCCTATTTACTACTACTAATATTTAGTGCTTGTAGAGTTATATATGCCTCTTTTGTACTCCCCCCCCCCCCCCCCCCCCTCTGTCTCTCTCTCTCATTCATTCATATAAAGATCATTTAGTAAACCCTATACTAAATGCTAGACCTGGCAATATGGGTAAACAGGTCGTGTATGTTATACGTGTCAAGTACCTGTTTACCTGTTTGATCTGTATCTGTATACGACCTGTTTTTAGAATTTACTCGTATTTCAAAACCTGTACACGACCTGTTTAAAAAACGGATCACATGCGTGTCGACCTGTATACACGTGAATTTGAACATGTGGACACGCGTGTCGAATTTACCTGTGACTTGTTTACCTGTATTTTGCCTGTTTACTTCTATTCTACTAAATTATATCAAATTACTTTTTAAACTTTTAAAATAAAATATAAAATATTACATTCCCATAATTCAAATCTTAAAATTCCTAATAGACTCAACAATTCATCTTCAAACATTCTAAACCCATAAACCCATACTTGAAATAATAAAAATATAAAAAATAACTTAAATAATTAATATTAAATACTCGGGATGTTACAATATACAGGTAAAATACAGGTCAATTCGGGTAAAACAGATAAACCTGCATTTGACCCAAATTGTATTCGTGTACTAAACGGGTCGACCTGTTTTGACCCGTATATGTTTTTTGAAGACCCGTACATGTAAAACACAGGTCGTGTACGTGTCGTGTCTACGTGTATTTACCCATATCGCCGGGTCTACTAAATGCTATGTATTGTGCAATGTTCATTGCACATATACTTCCTTTATTTTTTAAAGATTGCTACGGACCCACCAAGCACGCAGTCCAATGTATATTTTAAACCATTAATGACTCAAATTCGGTACAAGTAAAAATTCTAAAAGTTCCATATTTCACTTGACTATATTTTAATTTATATAACCATGATAAAATTTTAAGTCAAAGTATAAAAGTGAACAGTAGCGTTTGTCAAACCATAGCTAAAAAAAAAAAACGGAGGAAGTATATATATATAACTATGCGTAAATTCTAAAACCATGCGATTAGAATCTAACACGTAGTTTGAAGATTTTTTTATTATATATTTATAATAAATGAGTCAAAGTTAAAAAATGAACGGTGCTGAGAAGTCAAATAAGTCATTTAGTTTTGGACGGATGGATTAATAATAACTTAACATCTATTTTTATTCTTTATATTGCTTAAAAATGTATTGTTTACGGGATGATGATTTGGCATAATTGTTAAATCTCTTGACTTCTAACATTATGGTTGGGTGTTCGATTCCAATCTGACCCCTATCAATCCCTTTTATCCCTTTATAATTTGTGTGGTTTGGACTCCCACACCCCTTTGCCAACATTCGAGTGTCAATGTTTACCAAAATATGTATTAGCATATTGTTTGCGTATAAAGATACTATTATGAAACTTTTTAATTTTATTACTAAATAAATTAAATCTTGTTTTTAGTTACACCCTCAAATATTCAAAAGAAATAACTTTATATTTTGAGCTATTTTTCTCTTTTATTGATGGGGCATTTTTTATACTAGACTTCTTTTTGAAAATCAATCAGTCATTCATGAATAGTTATAGTTTATTACTATATAAATTAAGAAATACCCAAAATTTAAGCATATTACCTAAAAATATTGTAGTTGCCTCCATTAAAGGCAGCATTATTAGTACATACTCCATTTGACTATGTAAGGTGGAAAAACTTGTGTTAAAAAAAAAAAGAAGAAAAAGAAAAAAGAAAAAAGAAAAGAACATAGGGACGTGTGCTAGAGTGTGTCCTGAAATTGTGTGTGCGCGCTTTGTGAATGTCTCCACGTGTTTGCCATTCGATTTTGCCATATCATCATCATCACTCTTTTGTTTTTCCCTTACTTAGCTTGTGATATTGGGGATGTTTGTGAGTCATCAGATCCACTAGCAGATAGCAGATTCGGAGAGAGAACTGTGAGACAATATGCTCAGATAGCAGATTCGGAGAGAGAACTGTGAGACAATATGCTCTTCAAATATGCTATATGCTGGTCAATATACTGTATTCCAAACAGCCCCATTGTCTTTTTTACTTCTTTCTATTTTTACCAAATCTTTTGGGTTAACAAAAGGTGCATGTAGTACGAAAACTGATCCGATCCGATGCATATATAAGGAACAATCAACAATATACAAAGGGTTAGCAAATTTAATAAAAGAGAGTGATAAAGGATTTAGGACATGTTCTCTAGTCCTTAAATAAGCTATTCTGATATGAATTTTATAGGATCTGATCTGATTTGATATGAATCTATCTGGTCTGGTCTGATTGTTTTTAGCCTGATCTGAATTGGTCTAGTTTGGCCTGATCTGATCTTATTTTATTTATATTATTATAATGATCTTATCTGGTCTGGTCTGGTCTGATCTTATTTAATCTGGTGTGATATTAATATTTCTTAATTATCTGATCTGGTCTGATCTGATTTTAATAAAAATAAATAATAAGTCATGGGAATAAGTCCAAGAGAATAGGACCTTACTACCCCTAATTAGCTTGTTACTGAATGCTCTTATATATGTCATCAGTTGTTAATAATTTGTTTCTATATGATGAGTATAATTGTGAGTTTTTTTTTTTTCCCCCTCCAAAAATGCATGTATGGAGTATTATATATGATCTGGATATACTCCATGGCGGCATTACCTCAAAATGATGTCAAATATGTAGTACATACATAGAATAATAATGAAGATTCATGATCAAGAGCAGCTAAGCTAGCTGATGCAGCCGCCTGCATATATAGGTTTTTGGTTTGCCAAATTACTATGCGTAATATATATAAAAGGTTAATTAATTATCCGATCGATCGATCGATCCTATATACTAGAAGTAGTATATTATTATTGGCTATTGGCTATTATTGCTTTACAGGACAGTACTGTAGTGTACATACAGATGAGATGATGCTTCTGTGAATTGTCCACCATGCATATATAGTATATATACATATAAATATATAGTATTATATGTTGTGCGTGCATAAACATATACTATAAGTAGTCGTTTTTGAGGACGCACTGTATGGGGCAAGGAACAATTTTACATGAGTACTATGTGGAAGGGTGGGGACAACAACTAAACTAGCTATTATCAGTGTATAAATAAATAAATATATACATTCCTTACTCCTTAGCGCGCGGCCACACAAAGTGTGTAAAGTGAAAAGTTCAAATATATTAATAATCAACAATGGGCCGGCCGGGATTATCATCATCATTCATTCATCATCATCATCATCATCATCATCATCATCATCAATGGAATAGTGCAGTGGGCATACGTACGAGCAACTACGCTACTACATATACACCTGGCTGGCTGACGGCTGTGCTGTGAATCTGTGATCGAGCTAGCTAGGGGTTTGATTATTGCGTACTAGTATTAATTAGTTATGCCATTTTCGTGCATAATACCACTAATACTCTAATAAGTAATTAAAAGGGTACAATAATACTACAATCAGTCCCCAGCTGAGCTGACAAACTCACTAACTACTGGTAGTAGTATTAAGTAGATCTTAAGAAAATCTGAGGCACAAACGGCACAAAACAAAACCTCAGGCCCATTAACATTTTTACATAGGCCCCAATGAAGACCGATGGTAGCCCAAAATTTATAGGGAGGATCATCATCATGACTATATACTTGAAAAAATCAATTACTAATTTTTATACCCATGCCTACTTTAATAATTAATACTTGTAATTACATAAAATAAAAAAATAAAATATTGTAGTGTTCTATTTTAATACTGTTATAAATTTTAAATGTCTTTTTTCATGGTTATTATTTAATACTACATATGACTCATATGACTTCCTGCTAATGTTTATTTTTAAATTTTCATTCACTTTTATTACAAGTACAAGTATATTTAGTCAAATTCAGTGTTGTTGAACAACACAGTCTTAAAATATATAGTATTTTACATAACTTATATTTGTAAACACTAAGCGCATTGAAATTGTATTTATATATAAATAAGTTAGTTACTTTTCTTCTTCATTTTATAACAACGTCAAAATTAAGCAATTTGGATAATGAGGGTGTTACATTACATCCTTGGACGAAGGAAGTATTACTATAATTATCTTATTAGTAATTGTATTTATATATATTTCAAAATATCAATCATGAAATCAAAGTACACATTCCTTTTGTGCTTTCTTTCCCCCCCTTTTCTAAGTAGGTTTGTTAGTTTTTCATTTTGACGATACTTGTTTTTTCAAAAAAAAAAATCACTTACTATAAAAAAATTATTATTATTATTTATTTTTGAATTATTTAAAAATGTACAATCATATACCTTTTTTTTTTTGGAAAAAAACCCCTTAACTCTTGACGTTGGAAAAAAACAATATATTTGTCTCATTATATTGTTGAAAAATATCATTTTAGTTCTCAATTTTTTGTACATTCTTATTTTACACCTAAAGTTTTTAGAAAAATTATTTACGCACTTTTTTGGTTGTCTTTTTATTTTGTTAAATATATTAATAATAATCTTATTAAATAATGTTTTCAAAATTTTAAAATTAGTGTTACAAAAATAACAACAAAATTCTCTAATAAAATTTTCAAAATTTAAAATTAGTGAATAAAATAGTTAAAATTTCTTTAATAAAAGTAAAAATTTTAACGTAAATTCATACTTTTAATCTTTTTAAAATAAATAATAAAAATTTTAAGGAAATTTTTAAATTTTTTTAAAATTACCATTAATATGTTTAACAAAATAAAAGACAATAAAGGGTATAAATATTTTTTTTCTAAAAATTTTAAAGGTAAAGATTAAATATTGAGAATTGGAATGATATTTTGCAAAGATTAATGAGGCAAATATATGGTTTTCCCCAACTTTCAAGAGTCGAAGGCTATTTTTTTCCACCAAAAAAAGTTTAGAGGTATGATTGAGAATTTTCAAATAGTTTAAGAAAAAAAATAATAATTACCCAAAAAATATTAATTATGAAATAAATGCATTTAAATTTCCGTGCCTAAATAAATTGATACATTTGCCATTTGAATGTATTTTTGGGAACACATTTGAATGTTGATATAGTTACTTTTTTTGCTCGACTGATATAGTACTCCCTCCGTCCCACGAAGTTTGAACCCTATTCCTTTCTGGGGTGTCCCACGAAGTTTGAACCCTTCCGTTTTTAGAAAAATTAAATTAATATAAGTTTGATTAGAATCTTAATTATTGTCAAATCCCATTAAAAATACTTACTTTTACTATTCTGCACAAATTCCAATGCATTATTACTTTCCTACACAAAGTCCCTTATATTTCTTTAACTCTTAATATTACAAAATTGATACAAATAAAAATTGTATAAAATATATATTCTAAAACTACACGATTAGACGATTCTAACAAGACCACACTTGAATATTTTTCTCAAATTATATCACTACGATAATATTAAGTCAAAGTTAAACAATAAACAGTATCAAAATTCATTATAATCTTAAACACAAATACTCACACCACTTTAACTACTAAACTCCACTACCTAAATTACCGTGCCCAAAAGAAAGGCTTCAATCTTCGCGGGACGGAGGGAGTAGTATAGTAGTACTAGTTACTAAGTTTGTTTATTTATTTAAAAAGAAATGTAAGAAACTAAGAATAAATATAAATAAATAGTTGCCCTGCGTTGGGCTTTGCCTTAGAATATCTGCGTTGCTCAACAAGGGAGAAAAGTTGAAACCCCCTCTCCCCTCTTCTACTCTTCTCTTCTCCCGTCATGGCGTTTCCTTACATGGAGGCAGTAATCGGTACGATTTTCATCACTGCGTCTATCCTTCAACTCATTATTGTTTAAACCTCTGTTGATGTAGGTTTCATGTTTGCGATTGAGCTTTCTTTTTTTCTACTCTTTAAATTTTCAAGGCTTGTGCGTTTTTCTATTTATCGTATGCTAAAGTAGGCGACTGATTTCTGTACATATGCTTCAATTCTTTTTTTCGGTTTTAGATTTATGTGATGATAACTTTAGTCCAACCGGGAACTGGAAAATTTTCCTTATGCTTTTCTATTGTGTGTGTGCGTGTGTTATATATATGGGATTGCGTGTGAGGAATGGGTGCTAGGGTTTTTGGACGCATTAATGACTTATAATGATTTGTTCTTGTGTTATATTCTCAATTTACATCCGTTTGTAATGTTGAGTAGGCATTCTGAAGTTCTTTTTAATAGGGTTAGTGGAGTGTGGTTTTTGTTCTGTTTGAGTTGGCCTAGAATTTATTCATGATTGAAAACTGACTGTCAGTGCTGGGTTGCAAAAGTGCCATTGTGGAGTTTGACGATGCCACTGGAAATGAGATGAGCACGAATTTTTGCAGCATCTTACGTTAAAAGTTTCTTATTCGATTGTGCAGAAAGATAACGCAGTGTGCTTTTATTAGCTTTTTTTTTTGCCCTTCATTTTTTTGTGTTTAATTATGTTTTGATGAATTCCTTTTAAGTGACAATGTAACATTAAGCTGCATTTCACACTTATGCTTTCATTATATGTCACTTATTCCCTTATATCTTAATTGGGTTTTGAATGGTTCAGGTTTCATGATACTTATGTATATATTCGAGACTTATCTTGATCTGCGACAGCACACTGCCCTTAAGTTGCCCACTCTTCCAAAGCCTTTAATAGGTGTAATCAGTCAAGAAAAGTTTGAAAAGTCTCGTGCATATAGTCTTGACAAAAGGTTTGAGCAATTAAATTTTTTTTTTTTTCCCTTGAAGACTATCAGATCTCTTCTTATTGCTTGTTTTGTAGCTAACCAATTGTGTTTTGGCCTTTTATTGCTACCAGCAATTTCCATTTTGTGCATGAATTTGTTACCATCGTTATGGACTCTGGAATCCTGTATTTTAGAGTGCTACCCTGGTTTTGGAAGGTAATCCCTTTAGAACAAGCACCTTCTTTTTGGTCCTTCAAAGATGCCTTTCACTTATTATTACTATTTTGTTTCTTTTAACTGCAGAGATCAGGAGAGTTTTTGGTATATGCTGGCCTCAGTGCAGACAATGAAATATTTCACACTCTTGCATTTTTAGCTGGTGTTATGTTTTGGTCACAGGTGCATACATAATATGCTTGTTGACTTGTAGGAATTTGCAATCTGTCTCTACATGTTTTAGCTTGTGTTTGCTTCAACTTCATATGAAGTGCCGCTCTTGTTTTTGTCTACTTAATTTGGTTAAAACTTTTGCAGATTACTGACTTGCCATTTTCTTTATACTCCACTTTTGTGATTGAGGCCCGTCATGGTTTCAACAAGGTACTTGGCAGTTGGAAGTCATTACTCATTTGTTAATATTACTCCGACTTCTGCATTTTTAATCCATTCTTTTTTGTAAAATGCTTATGTTCCATTTTACAACACTAATGATCTCCCCCCTCCCCCAACATTTACAGCAAACAATATGGTTATTCTTTAGGGACATGATCAAAGGAATTGCCTTAGCTATAGTGATTGGTCCACCTATCGTAGCTGCTATTATTACTATAGTTCAGGTACTGATATTCAAAAATTTTTCACATGATGAGTTGTGAAGTTTGTAAAAATCAAGAACTGTAGGTTGGTTTCTGCATTTGAGGAATCTTCCATTTCTTTACCTCTTTTCCTTGCGTACTACTACTTAGTTTGTTTTCTTCCATAACCTATATTGTGACTCTTTATGTATAGATATGTCTTAATATGTGTTTAAATGCAGAAAGGAGGTCCCTACTTGGCATTGTATCTGTGGGGGTTTATGCTTGTTGTGTCTCTTGTTATGATGACTATTTATCCAGTCTTGATTGCACCACTTTTCAACAAGTTTACTCCTGTAAGTATTGGCAAAGGTTCTAATTATGTCAGAGCATAATGTTTTGTTTTCTTAATGGTCTCATACTAAAGTTTTAAATAATAATAAGTCCATAATTGTGATATTTTGTTTTTCAAAATTCTCATAACATACAGCTTCCAGAGGGGGAACTTAGAGCTAAAATCGAGGCTCTTGCTTCTTCTCTCAAATTTCCTCTAAAGAAGTTGTTTGTTATTGATGGATCAACAAGGTCAAGCCATAGCAATGTGAGCGCTTTCAATTTTCATTTCTATTTGTTTTTTATAGTATTTGATGTTATTTGTATTTTTCCATATATACCTTTTGTTCCATGGCATTTTATGTTTTGTCTTGCATGTCTTCACACACAGGAAGTGTATTTTTTATAGTTGGCCTAAGCATATTACACATCTCATGTAGTTTTGGTGTCCATACAATATTATCATGGTCAGTGTTGGAGGGAGGGGACGAAGATAAGACTGTGGTTATAGAATATTTAATGTAGATTAGATTGTGATTTGTGAATTATGATTTAGTCTGCTAAGGTTATCAATTGAGGGCAGGAGTGAAGGCCAAGTACTCAAATGAGGAATTGGGGTACCATCCAAAATCAGGAGTGCGGTGTTATTAAACTCATTAATCAGCCTCTGCCTTAGTCACAAGCAAGCAAAGGATATTGTATTTTTAATACCTGCAATGGCATGGTGCATGATATTTTTTAACCTCTATTGTTTGTGTTTACCACTTTTCTTTTGGCTCTTTCTCTCCTCAATCTATTCATGAAAAAATCATTTTTATGCTAAATTTCGGCAGGCATACATGTATGGATTTTTCAAGAACAAAAGAATTGTTCTATTTGACACGTTGATACAGCAGGTATGGATTCACTTATTACAAACTTATGATTTTTCTCTGTGGTGGTCACTTTTATTTGGTTGGTGATGAGTGTCTACTCTGAAATTTTGAGATGGTCTATGTTTATGTGTTTGCTCTGTGTGTGTGTGTGTGTGTATATATGAGATTCATTTTCTGTCATTAATGTTTGTCATGATCCTTTCAATTTACAAAGATGGTTAGGGCGTAGTTGCTTCAACAGTTTTAAGTTGTATCTGGAAATATTTAAATCAACTAATAAAAAGCTTGGTGGTTGGATGAAGAAGAAAGCGTTTGATGCCTTGGTGGTTACTGGACAAATTGATATGATTTTTTTGGGATGGTTTAATACTTTTCTATGTTTATCTCTTCCAAGTGGATGTATAAATTTATAGCGTCTTGAATTTGCATCCCTTTTTACACATGCAAATTGTACCCCCATTAGAAAGTGCACAGAGTACTATATATTTTATTGATTAGCATCGTACTATGGTTGGAAGAAAGCTATGGCTTGGTTTCGCTGCTTGCTCAAACACTTATGGTTGTTGTGTCTGACTCTATGTGAATGTTAAATTTTTTTTTTTTTTTTTGCTGTCTTGCATTCATGTCATTCTTTTTAATTATGCTATAATAACTTGCAATATTTGATGTAGTGCAAAAATGAAGAAGAAGTTGTTGCTGTTATTGCCCACGAATTGGGTCACTGGAAGCTTAATCATACAATGTATTCCTTCATAGCAGTTCAGGTAAGACCATTGTTTTGGTTCATGCCAATATTAATGTTTTCATGGATGAGTTATGAGTGTACATGCTACATGCATGGTGCTGGTGGTGGTTCCCAGATAATCATTCACTTGTTAGTCTATTTTTGGGAAATAAGCTATTGACTTCGTCTCTCATCGCATTTATGTTGCATGGTTTTTCTTCGTATCTTCCAGAAGATACTTAAGACACCATGATTTTTCTATTCATTAGATACAATATGTGTGGCTGGGTTTATGGGTTTAAAAGCTTTTTAAGATTCTTACTAAGTTGGTGGATATTTGCAATTTAATGAAAATTTCCATATGTTTTTAACCTACATTGGTTGATTGAAGATCATGTTATCATAATATGGAATGAATTATGTTGAATTTAGTTGGTGTTTATGTGTACTTTCCTATATAGTTTCATACATGTATGTGAGTTTGCATGAATATGGTTGTATTGGTTCAATTTGCAATTCAACAATTTTTTTACTTCACTTATTATTTAATACAATGTCAAACCCAACAATATAATACAATGTCAAACGTATAATTTAATACAATGTCAAATCCAACAATTTAATACAATTTCAAACCTAACAATGTATGAAAAAATCAATACGAGTGATGTTCATTAGGATGCATATTTTGCTAATCTTTCATTCTGTTTCATACTGTACATCAGTTAAAATTATTTTAATTCATGATATAAAAAATATCACGAATAAAAAGTACTTGTGTCACTGTCACGTAATATTTAAGTTTCACTGCATTCTATCTTTTTAGAATGTCATTTTCTCAACCCCTTGTTATGAACTTATGATATTTTGATAGCCAATCTTTTTGAATTCATTCACCTTTAACAAACTTTAAATAGAAAGCTGTTTGAAGATCATGTTTGTGATCAAGCAAAGTTTCAATGAAGTACTTTCAAGCTTAAATTGGTAGCAATGCAATTCTATGTCTTACTGCCGTGTAATAGCTTGTAATGAACTTGATTTTGTCAGAAGTATCTTTAATCCACCCGGCGATTGCTGCTGCTATACCAGCTAGAGAACACCGAGTCATTTCTTATGTTTGCACAATACTCATGGGTCAAGTTATAAATTCAGCTTTTGACTTTTTGTGGTTGATGTGCAATGCAGATTCTGACACTATTGCAGTTTGGAGGTTATACTCTTGTTCGGAACTCTGAAAACCTATTCCGGAGTTTTGGGTTTGATACACAGCCCGTCCTCATTGGACTTATCATATTTCAGGTATTGAGTTTTGTGCATGTGTTGGTTACCCCATTCATCCATTACTGAGTGCATGTGAATGTCTGGGCTACGATAACCATGCACTGGTTTGTTCTACATGCAATTTTAATTCGTCTTTGATAATTGCAGCACACGGTGATTCCTCTCCAACACCTTGTTAGCTTTTTACTAAATCTTGTGAGCCGGGCTTTTGAGTTTCAGGTAACCATCCTTCTTTAATTCTAGCTGCATTTACGTGCAGCTTTAAACTCAAGTTTCCTATTCGTTCACATGATTCCATTATGTTGTTAAATTCTTCTAGGCTGATGCTTTTGCCCTGAAACTTGGTTATGGTACACCTCTTCGAGCTGGCCTCATAAAATTACAGGTTATTTAATATTCTTTCCTTTGTGCATTCCAGCAGCCTTTCCATCTCTTTTTCTTCAAAATTCCATCCACCAATTAGTAATACACCCCTTGTTACCCATTTTCATGGATTCAAATGATACTTAAAATTTTTTAATTAGTCCGCCCTCAACCGAAGCATGAAAATTACATTGAAATGCTGTGTGTTTGGAGTGTATTATGGTCCTTACAACGTTGCTGCACTTGACAGGAAGAGAACCTCTCAGCCATGAACACCGATCCCTGGTATTCTGCTTACCACTACTCTCACCCTCCACTGGTTGAAAGATTAGGTGCTATCGACAAAGCTGATAAGAAGACCGACTAAGCGGATTTGTTCATTTACATGTAAGGATAGTTGTTACTGAGAGGAATGGACATATAGACTATGTTCACTACATGGTGGGGGTGGGGGGGAGTTGAGAAAATCCCAGGTTAAAGTATATGCAGTTTCTCTTGTGGATTTTGAGCATATCATGTCTTGTGTTACCATTTACGGAGTAGTATTGTTTGTCACCTTTGGCTGCAACCTTACCTGGTTCTGGTTGGATTAATATTATGAGGATCAACATATTGAGAAATGATGATTGCTTATGAATTGGGAATGGGATTGGGATTGATAGATTGATGTCTTAGATATCTACTGCATAAAACTTTCAAGAGTCTCTCGAGAATATTGTTCAAACTATTTTTTCTTTTAATCATGGAAATCACCATCATCATCATCAGGTTGAAAATCAGTAATTTGACCATAACATGGTCATCAGACCAAGCTCTCTCCGCCAAAAATAAAAAGCAAAAAAATTGAGCTAATGTTTTGTAAAGAATAATAGGGGGTGGGGGGGGGGGGGTGTTAATTGAATAGAGGAGGATGATGATGATGATGATGATGTTTATAAATACTTCTAGTAAATGGAAAGAAAGATTAGAGAAGAAATAGGATAGGCGGCTAGTGGTGATTTGATTTTGAAAGTGTCGTCGTCTCTTTTGCATAATCCGAAGCCGAACAACTCTCAATAGAGTCATGAGTCCTCATTAGACGAAGCCAAACACGACCTTAATCAACTGTCCCCGATTCTAAGTTACAGCCCAATCATATTGCGCCACGTTTTGTTGTATATACAGTATTTTAATTTCAGTTGCGGGGGGAGTCACAGTCACCTCACCACCGCCTTACTCTTTCTTCCTACGGCAAAGTGCAAACCGCAAATTTCTTGGAAGCTTCTCTTCTCTATGCACTCTGTCTTCTGTACGCGTCTCGAGTCTTTGACTGCGATTACTTACTACTACTACTTATTCCCATATGGCGGTGGCATTTTTCCAGGAGTTCTCCTCTTATATCTTCTTATTATTACTATTAAATAAATGCTCCATTATATGCATTTTTGCGTGTTTTCCCTGCATTTCCAGCTTCCCTTTTGTTTGTTAGGGGTCTGATTTAGGATTTTGCATTTCAAGATCGGCGGATATCAGTGCCTGCTTGTTGTTTGACTCACGGAGATTAATTGGTGAGTTTACTTATTGATTCATGATTCTTCCTTTTGCTGTTGTTTGTGACATAAACATAGCGTTAGAATTATGCTTTCATTCGAGCTTCTGTGTTTCGTTTTCTGAATCTCTGGCGTTTTCCGACTTGATTGATTACTCGTAACTTTATAAATTTCATTTATTCTTCATCTGCGAGTTTTATTCTTGGATTTTGAGATTACAAGAAACATTAGCACTACTATATTAATTCTACATTCTATTTCTATCTATAAATACACATATGGAAAATTGAGATTATGTGTTTGCCATTTTAGTTTGATATTTTTTTAATCCAAGTGCATAACCTCTATTGTTCATGCCTAGATACCCTAACTTGGGTTTTCAATTTTTGTAAATTTCTTGTATTGTACTTGAGATATTAAGTGATTCGTATTCTAATTAATAGCTTGTGTTTTTAGTCTGGTACTCTAGTTGGCCAGTACCATATTAATGTTCCATGTTTAGTGTTGGTTTTCATCATGGCATACAAATTGATGCCTTGTGTATTTTGTTGCAATTCTTTTGCAGGTACAGATTGGAATGAGTTATCTGCAGGAACCTCAACGGGCTTTTGCCCCATTTGGGAATCCCTTCCGGATGATAATTCCAAAGGGATCATCATACTTATCTCCCAAGCTCCTCAGTCTGTTGAGTTCTTTTGAAAAGACAATAGCAATGAGGATCGAAAAGCTTAAACCAGCAAACAACGAAGATGTTCTAACCTTGTCTTGTATGAGAGCCGCAGTTGAGTCACTTTGTGGCATTCACTCCGATATAAAAACACTCATCACTGCCCTTGAACTGCCTGTTGATGATTGGGATGACAAGTGGATCGATGTGTACCTTGACAATAGCGTGAAGTTGCTGGACATCTGCATTGCTTTCAGTTCAGAGATTTCTCGGCTGAAACAGGGCCACCTTTATCTTCACTGTGCATTGCACAACCTTGGCTGCACTGCATTGTCGCCCCAGTTTGCCCGTGCCCATTCTTCTCTGGATGGATGGAAACAGCATATTGCCTCGAAGAATCCCAGGCTCGATAAATGCTTCTCCATCATGGATAGTCTAGTCCAAACCCTTGACCTTCCAAAAATCAAGAGCTCTTCAAAGGGAAAAGTGTTGATGCATGCCATGTATGGAGTCAGGGTGGTTACTCTCTTCATATGCAGCATGTTTGTGGCTGCATTCTCTGGTTCGGCAGAGTTGCTGACGGATTTAAAAGTTCCCAAATCATCATATCTTTGGGCGAAGGCTTTGACGGATGTACAAACTCTGATAAACACAAAGATCAGAGAGAAATATTCAAGTGGAGGAGTTGTAGTGTTGAAGGAGATCGAAGCAGTTGACAAACTTGTCAAGATGTATCCCATCTCACAAGAGGACAATCCCATTGAAGCCAAAACCTTGCAGAAGTACACATCGGATTTACAAGGCTCGGTCGAGAAACTTGCCCATGGACTGGATCTGCTTGCAAAGGAGGTGGACGGGTTCTTCCAAGTGGTTCTAACTGGTCGTGATGCTTTGCTTTGCAATCTAAGGGTCAGTACTAATGTTTCCGACCATTTGCAAACAAACTGCAAGTAGGTGGGTATGGTAGAATTCAAGTTATTTGAGCAAAGAAGTTACAATGTTCAATGTATAATGCATTATGTATGTCATTCGTTCTCCAATATTTAGCTTTTGGCTTTTGAAAGGGTAGGGGTCTGACATGTGTAACAAAGGCCAAATATTATTGGGGGTAGGAGAAGAGTGTATAGTTTAATACTGGAGCAGGAGGTGGGAAAAAATTTCTAGGAGATGATGACATTGATATATTAGAACTATAGAAGAGACATTTTCTTGGTATTTAGATTTTCAACTTTTGACGAATGGTATTAACTTCAAATTTTGAATATTTTCGCACAAACATCTTCCACATTTGGATGGTAATGAGATACAAATAAACAACAAATTCACTATCATTATATGATAACCACTGGGAGGCTAGAGATAATGAAAGCTCAAGCTCATCCACGTCTCAATAACTCCAAGCCTTCGTTTGTTCTTCTACCCTCGCGTATAATTTATTCAGCTGCTGCGACTTAAGTTTGGTGATAACAGCAAGTTATTAGACAACAATTTACAAACCAAGAGGGTCCATAGCTCAGTGGTAGAGCAATTGACTGCAGATCAATAGGTCACCGGTTCGAACCCGGTTGGGCCCTTGCTGCTTGTCTTATTTTTGTCAAATACTACTACTATGCATCACAAGCCATCCTTTTAACTGGTAAGCTCATTTATTTTATGAAGAATTTCGGTAAGCTTATTAAATCCACATACTCACTAAAAAGGAAAATCTATGTTCTGAATTGAGGAGTAGGATCCAAGCAATTTGTTCCTAAATTCCAACTGTGATTTGAAAATTGGAGATGATGTGCTTGCGAGGACATCTGAGAGTGATTCTTGACAAGATCGAGTCTGTTGCCACTCGCTGGTATCAGTATCACCCACCAAAGTCACTCCTAAATTGCTGGGAATACACTGCTGAGTGCTGCTGATCAGAGGCTTATCACAGAGGTATTGTCTTCATGAAGCAATACACAGAATAGTTGAATCTGCGTTAAAACTGTGAGAAACCCAAGAGGAAGCAGCAAAGTTCTCTCTCCAGAATTGCAACTAATTAATTCTATTGGTAGAAAAATATACAAGCAGGAGGCAGGAGGCAGGAGGCAGCAGCTGTCACAAAGAATTAGGGTCACTCTGAATACTTGAGAATATACATACTGTACCATGAAAACTTAATGGGTGTCTGCTCAGTCTTGTAGTAAGTACTTTGCATGTAGGCTGTGTAGCCTATGCCAACTTTACTTCATTAAACCTTTTCCATATGCATAGTTAGTTGAGTCAGGAAAAGATTTGTCACCATTTGGATAGAAAGAACCTCATACTAGTAATTTAACATTATGGGCAAAGTTGAAATCAAAATCTCACTCTGTATACTAGAGAGAGAGAGAGAGAGAGAGAGAGAGAGAGAGAGAGAGAGAGATGAATGAAAGGGAATAAAAATATACTATTCGTTCAAAACTATGGATCATAATGGGAGGAATTTGACATCCTCCTCCTGTACAGTATAGATATTTCTCTGGCTGTGACGAATGAAAGTTGCTTCTCTTCTATAAGGTGTCTCTATCAGTATTCTTGTTACTACTGTTACATCCTTTTGTATATACTGTATATACTTACTCATGTAGCATAAGTATAGATATTTTTAGATATGTCAGGTCCCCAGATGATGCTCGTCTCAGTCTCAGCTTTCTTTGGAGTGACAATTAATGCAGTGAGCTACATCAGGCAGCTCCCAATTAAAATACCCCCAAGGCAACAACACTACTCAGACCAGATTTCCCAATTCTTCTCCAGCTGGAATTTGGATTCACAGATTAGTTTTTTTCTCTTAACGAGCGAGTCACGATTGCTTGTAGTGGTTGAGGGAGAGGCTCTACATCACCCATGCATGCATGCTTAGACTCCTTTGATATCCACCATTTACAGAATAAATTATCAAGGAATTGAACTGATGATATGGAGTCGATCGGATCGGCACATACCTTGCATTGATGTAATGGACGACATATATTTATTGCATGCTTAGGTTGCACTGATGGAGGCTACACACTTTGGGGGTACTGTTCATTCTTTGTGATGGGACTGACTGATTATCCCATTAGGACTAATTTCTATCCCACGCATGCCACGCCATGTGGCATGGATTAACAAAAATAATACCCCCAAAAAAAAATGTGGGATTCCTTCAAAAGTGAAAACCCCCATTATTGTTTGAGACATTGCTACACATTCACGTGTAATAATTAACAAACACGAGAACATAACTGATTTCGAGTGTACGTTTCATGATCGAAAGATTCATGAAAAAGGAAGAGTTGAAATGGTGCTTTTAACAAGATTAGTGAAAAACTCACATCAACTCTCTGTTATGCAGAAGAGTCAAGATCATCCCTTTTCTTGTGATTCTGCCGATTGTAATATGACTCCCACAAAACTTACGAGGGAGGACAAAGGCATAATTGAGTACCATTTGTCTGAGCCGACTTGCTGCTAAAGGGCGGTGAACATCAACATATCATCTCAATGGCACCGGGCAAAATCTTAAATTTTCTTGGAAGGAATCCCATGTATTCTCCATCCGACTGGACAAATATACTGTTACTGCTGGCAATCTCCTCCACTTGGATTGATTGTGCTCTGGGAGAAAGACAATGCAACAGGTTTGAGGATAATATATGGTTTTGCAAGTCGCAGCACCCACTACAAATGTAGTACTATTACCCAAAGCTCCTTGGGTAAAATAACCATAATATAATCGTAATTGTAAGTTTGTTCAAAATTAAATGTCTCTCATATTCTAAAGGGGCCATTGTAGATGATAATTAATAGTAACAAAATTCAGTTCAAAATCTAATTCCCTTTTCTGGCACTTCAGGCAACACTAAGGAAAGTTGAAAATTGAGATGCTAACATTTGATAATTATTTGGGCAGCAGATCTGAAACAAGAAATATGAGTAATATCGGCAAAATACCACTCACAAAGCTATATTGGAATACCTTCTCGAAGTAACATTTTTCACCGATAAGTGTGACCCGTTGTATAGTTTATGCAATTTCAGGACAAAGTCATACCATTTGAAGTCTTGTAGCACCACCACCTTAAGCAAAATACATTTGTCAGGAGTGAGATTTTTGTGACAAAATATTGGGCATGGAGAGGAGACAGGAACACATTAATAATTAGAACGTTGGTTGCACCTCAAAGTCCCTGCTTGATGGGTGGGCATTCGGGGAAATTTTCATTCCCCCACCAAAGTATTTAGCATTTCCAATGCAGAGAGCTGTTACCTGGGAGTATGTTTCCCAATCGCCATCATCAATCTGGATGCAGTAAAGAAATGGCAATTTTTGAGGAAGCCCGGAAATAAAGAAGGGGGCGGGGGATTTAATGTAAACTAGCATTTATAAAGGACCTTTATTCTAAGGTCCATGTTCTGATGGCCAAAGAATGCTTGCAAGGCACCAATAACATAACAAAGATTCCCAAACTTCTTGTACCTTGACGCATAGTAACCAGCCTTTGCACTTCTACAAGGTTGAAAGAAGAGATTCTTTTATTTAAATTTTTGGAGAAAGAAAACATTAAAACAATCGAAGAGTTTTAAGTTGACTATATAGGAAATTGCGTTACCAACAGCAACAAGTTTGTGCTTACAGATGTATATCAGCAACGTTTATGAAGTAGTGTGCTGGATCAGTTTCTCCACTGATAATTCCTACATCAACTTGAGATCTCACCCCTAAAATATAACATAGTTAAAACAAAAATACAAGGTGCATGATCTGGGTAAGGAAGCCTCGCCGTGGAAATGTAAAAGGTAAAACAAAAATATTAATAACAGAAACATTTGTGAAAATTAAACCTGAGCATTTTTAATACCGTTAGCAATGCGTTCAATGGCTTCATGAGGATCATTATTCCTGATCACATAAAAAACAAGCACATCTTATTATCATTCATTCAAGAAGTCCAGGAGTTACAAAGACTGGTAAACTCATATATCAGAAGTCAGAAACAAGAAAGATGACTTGCCAGCCAAACGTTCTAGCAAAATCTGAACCAGTCCCCAACGGAATAAGCTGTAGAAAAGACAAGATACACAATTTCTATCAAGGGGTCATATCAAGCAGTTGTCAAGGACACAAACACCCACTTAGCTTCTCCGTTAAAATAATCCCAAGATTATCGAGCATCAAAGCACAGTAACTAAATCTTACACCAAGAGCAGTTGTCTGAACAACTTTCTGATTATCGTTAGAAACAGGTTTCCCATCCCAGAAAAAGCCATTAACAACCTGCAAATGTGAAATTGACCATGTCACAATTTATCATAATAGACGCCCAAGTCATGCACAGCTGACAGATTCTTTTGCAAGATAAGATGACTCAAATAGGCGTGTGTGTGTGTCTGTAATAACACATACCGATATTCTAATCCTGAAACAGACTAAAAAATAATGATCACTACTTCCTCTTTTTCAAAAGACATGGATGCAACCATGCTGCATAATAACTGACTACAATATGAGAGTATAAATTCAAACAAATTTCAGGACTCCATGTAAAATTTCATTCCAGATACTCGTTCCTTTGTGTCCTCCAGCTTAAACCCTTTAGTGTTGAGGCAACATATAAAGCTAATCGCTACCAGAAATGGCCAAAGAGATATCAAAGAAAAACAGTGGCATCTAATTGCATCCAGGAGTGGTTGATTGGAAGAGCAGCAAGTGAAACAGGGGTGAGGTAAATTCATGTGATGCTAAATCTAAACATCTGTAGGAGAATCACACACACCTCATGAAGAGTTCCATCACCTCCAACAGCAATCACTGCATCAGCACCCTCACGTATAGCCTAGATTAAAAAAAAAAAAAACATTACTCGAACTCGACAATTTGAGAAATTTGCACCAGACATACAATGGCCAAATCATACCTCCCTTGTGATGTCAATCGCATGGGAAGGACCAGAAGTAAAAGATTCACATACCTGATCACAAGATGGACAAACAAAATCAGAACGGATATTTCAGCATATGTAGCAGAAAATAGGGTGGCATTTCTAAAAGCACAAAAAATCAATCTTTAATTTTCAGAAATTCATGTTATCCAATCCACCGATTAATTGAGGCCCGAAAGTACAAGCTCCAACCCATTAATAGCAGCAAATATCGATTACCCACAACAGCATATGAATAAAATGAATTTAACTCACGTTATAATCAGAACCCAGGCGTGATCTTAAATACGGTAACAGTTTCTTCCACTCGTTGCCAGTTCTTCCATTAGCGCCTATATCAATTCAACCATTTCCAATTCATTCAAAAAGAAAATGAAACAGATACCAAACATTTAGGTCAATTTTGCATGCCCATTAACTATTGCTTCTGAAGTACAACAAACCGAAATCGTAACTCGTATCAAGGCTTTCACCCTAGAACACAAGTCAATCCACACAGAAGCAGCATTGGCAAAAAAGAAAAAAAAAAAAGAAGAAAAAGAAACTAAAAAAAAAAAAAAAAAAGCATAAAATGAGTAGTGATCTGGCAAGTTAGTAGTATTAGTAAACAGAGCTCATTCATTCGGAGTAGAAACGAGAGACGATAGAAATGATGAGCAATTAAATAAAACCTCGGGGATTGACGATGAAAACGAGGTCACGGCGGCGGGGGGAGATGGCACGAGGAGGTCGAAGAGGAGGGGGACGGTGGTCTGAGGAGGAGAGATCTGGGGGGAAAGGGAAAGGGTGGTGGGCTCGTATAATAGAGGAGGGGTTATCCATGGGCACAGCGGTCCCCAAAATCATATCGCTGCGTGTATATATGAATGAATGTGAGTGTGTGTGTGTGTGTGTGTGAATGAGTGTGTAGTAGTAGTAGCAGTAGTATTGGAAAGCTGTTGGATTGGTGTAATTGCTTCTTGGGTTGGCATATATAGATATAGTACTAACAACTAACAATAACTACTACTACTACTGCTGCTGTATAGATGTAATAGGTGAGATTAAGATTTTATGGAGGCAGCATATCACTTCAGCCTCCCCACTCATTCACCATTCATTCACACTCAACTCTCTCTCAAGAGACACAAATCAATTTTTCTTTCAATTTTTTGAATGTGCCCATGTACTCTTAAAACTACTACTACTAGTACTTCTCTTTCTTCTCAAGTACATTACGCATAAGACGCCGCTTGGAGTATACTTCATGCAAATAAATAAATAAAGGCAATAGTTAGTGAGTAGTGAGTAGTGCTATTGAGAGAGCATTGGCAAATACTACTAAATGGCAACAACTCACGTATGAAAAGAAACCGCACTTCACTTGAGAGCACTTGAGACTTGAGAGACAGAGAGAGAGAGAGAGAGAGAGAGAGAGCATCATCATAACCACCACACTCTGGTTACCAACTACTGATTAGAGTGTTGGCTAGAAATTAGTGCTAGTAGAAAAGTAGGCAGGCACCACAACTCCAAAACTCAACTCTCACACTCCTCAAAACAGAAAAAGGGCTTTATAGTTTCCAACTGCTGCTGCTGCTGCATAAGAACACTACTACAAAAACTTCCACCCACCCACACAGTTATCTACATACATATAATAATACAATCCCCCCATCTCTCTTTTTCAGCAGCTCCCAAAGTCAAAAGGAACACAACCAACACTTTAGAAAGTATTTCAACACCAACACTCTATATATACGTACATACATACTCATACTCACTGTACATCCACACATCATTCCACCCCTGGAAAAACGTGGCGCTATATCTACACACCATATTATATCATACAGGTTGACTATCTATACGCCGCCACACAGGTGCATCTTCAGCAAAGCTCTTTAAAAACATGGAGTTGTCTTGTAATGTTTGAACATTAAGTGATCTACCGAACAGATGGGATCACCTGCCCCATGCTGCTGCTGTTTTCAATCCCGGCGCTGTATGATGATAGCAACCTCCTCTGTCAACCACCAAACAGGCAGCAGCCAAATTAATTAACTGGGCATGACTGTCCGTATAATATTACAAAAACCAAAATATATATATATATATATATATATATATATATATGTGTGTGTGTGTGTGTGTGTGTGAAAAATGAAAGGATGATTCCTAGATCCATCCACTTTTAAGGCTTGAAATACATTGGTTTGATGAACTTCAAAGTTTTAATAACAACAATTTGGATTGGAACTTAACAAACGATTATTTACTTACATGATCCTCAAATTCGGGCCTTGCCAAATTGGCAGCAAGATTTTTCATCAACATCATAACCTGCAGCAAAAATCAACATGTTATACAATCAACTTATGCATTGGGAGGAAATTATATAAATAAAAAAAATACGCCTAATACATGCCCCTATCAACTTAAGCTTTTAGGTGAGATGGTTAATTTGTAATTATAAAGGTGAGATGGCAGTTGACGCTACGAGTATCTTTCATAACTCGAGAAATGGCAAAACGTTAGGTCTTCTGTCTGTTGTGTTTCTCCTCTCCAGTTCACCTACAACACTTCACCTGCAGCTTTTCTTATTTATCCCAACTTTATTTCTCTATAACATCACTACATCAAAGGCCACTATCAGTCTATCAACATGGAGGCAAGAAATCATTTTTCAAGCATTTTTTAGGACAGTATCTAGTGCAAGTACTGCTACTCTGACCTAGTCGACTAGTTCATCCTCACTCTTCTTATTAAGCTTATAACAAGACATTAAAGCCATCAGCAAGTTTAGGCAAGCTGATCAAATTAATCAATTAATGAGAATTTTTGGGAAGGCTAAACCATTCAAGAACAGAAATTTGACTCACCGTTTCAACATTTATGGGATCCATTCCTTTTAGCCTGTGCAAGTGATCGCTTGCAGTTGGGTCAAAGACACTGCCGATGAAGCTATACACTTGTGCAAAATCGGGCATGACTGACATCAACAATAAACAAAGCAAATATAAGACAGAAATAGAATCAAGGATTACCATATGCACTTTTTTTCGATGTCAAAGTAGGTGGTATCAGGCATAATAAATAAACAGCATAAACGTACCTCTTGTAGAATCACACCGCCTCAGCTTTGCATCACGATGCACCTCACTGGAGTTCCATAAACGAGGAGTGCTTTCATTGCTGCTGCTACTATAATTGTTGGCAAAGCTGGGCAATCCAATATCACCTAGAACAGCATACAATAATATTATGATGATATCTTTTTTTTCTATTATTATATTTTTTTTTAAAAAAAAAAATTTAAAAAGACAAAAAAAAAAAAAAAAAAAAAGACCAGCCCATCATACAACAGAAATGTACCTCTCTGGATATGCGACAAACGCCCTGGTGGCACATTGCAAGTCCAAGGCAATGGCACACTGACCATTTGACTTCCTGGTGGTGATATTGAATCAGGCCCCATGGCATATCCAGACTCTAGACACGCACCTGAAGATTGTGAAGCTCCCGCAGCTTGAGAAACAGCTGCAGACATTGGTGGAAGCACAAGAAATGAATTGAGTTGAATATTGTTGCAAAAGCAATAACATTGATAAACATAAAAAGGTAGCAAACCATTTTTGGGGGCCTTCTGCGGATAGGGATGAGCCGATTTTCTCTTTGGACGTGGGGGAGGTACGTGCTCACTTGTTCCATTCTTCTGGACTTTTAGGAAATATTTCTGAGCATGACTGCGAATCTGCAAACATATATTTCAGCCTTAGGATCATCAACCATGTTGGGAAAATCTTTTGTACTGCAGCAGACACCATATACATGTACGAACCTAATTAGATATATAACCATACATTATTCATAATTGGTAGAAGTGTGGAACATTGGAAACACATTTTCCCTTGATTTCATAAAACTTCAACAAAATTCTACCAATTTTATAAAGCCATGCCACGAAATCGAAAATGAGAGTTAACACACAGGTTTCAAACAATTATATAGATTAAGAATTCAAGATTCCGAACAAAACTGAGAACATATATCTAAGCATAAGAGACACATTCAGACGAAAAATCAAAACTACACGACTTGAATCAAGCATAAAGGGGTAATAACCACATGCCTCAGCCAGAACCTCTCTTACAATGCCCAAAACTGACCACATCTACCATCATACAAAATTTTCAGACACATCCTGACTCTGTTAAAACATAAAAGACAGGGAGGGGGTCAGAACTCAGAATGATCATTAAGTACTTTTACTAATGGGCATGACGAGAATAATGGGTCAATATTTGCAGCATTAGAATGTAATTCAAAGCTACAATTTAACGAAATAATACTAAAATTGTGGATGATTCTACCAAATTACCTGGATAACAGTTTTTGACCCAACGAAAGCCTCGATTTTTTTCCAGTCACGATCAAATCTGAATGTGGAAAACAAATATCATTACGTAGGTTTCTTTTCAATAACTTTGAATACCACAAATCCTCCCAAAAATTCAGAGATGAAGAACTTCCAATCTTGACATTCACCAACATCGGTGTGCGTACGTTACTTTGTTAGATTATGAACATTAAATTCCCACGAACACCAAAAAAAAATAAAATAATAATAATAATAATAATAATAATAATAATAATATCCCTCATTCTCAGAGCAATAATTTCACACGTGGTTGCGTTTTCTTCATTAAAATAAGATGAAATCGAATTCATTCAAACAAACATAGAACACTCACAAGTGAAGAGCCTCGAGGAATTTGTCGTGCTCCTGCTCGCTCCAGCTCTCTCTGGACTTGGTAATCGTGTACGGCTTCCGGATCTTCTTACTAGGATCATCCAGCACATTCCCCAAGGGCGTCGTCATTTGAGAGAAATTACCGCCGTCAGTTTGCATCCCCGGAAACTTGATCGGATCGCCGCCCATAAGGAAACCGTGAAAACGAGAAAGATCTTGATCTGGAGGTGGACTAGGGTATACTGACACCATGTATGATCGATTTGGAAAATAAATACCCACACCTCAATTCCCAAACAAGAAATGAAAAACGAAACGCAGAAACTGAAATCGAACAAACCGAATCAAAGGTTAGCAAAGCACAAGAGCAGGAGGGAAAATTAGTAGTAGTATATTGATATTGATGTGCGAATTTCGATTGAATCTTGGAAAACCTTTCGAGGTGTTCTTTGTGTGTGGGGGGTTTTTTGGGGAAATGATGGTAGCTGCAGCTCTGAAATTTATAGTGCAGAGGGAAAAATTAAAATAACCGACTTTGCGTGGACGATATTGGAGGCGACACGTGGCGGAATTTGGGTGATGGTGGTTTGAATTATGCCCTGTGAGGTGTCAGTTTTGGATTGGACGGCTACCGTTTTCTTTGGCTGGTTAAAATTTTGCTGCTAGTAAAGAAAGTTTAGTTCGTTCTTTGACTTTGACAATACTTTGTAGATTCTTTCCAAGTAAAAACGTATTCTAATGATACCTTCATTTTTCTGTTCAAAACTCCATGGCTCCAATTTGAAACAGGGCTAGGATATGATTAGTATGAAATTATGGCTACTCCACTTGTTATTAAGCTGCGATGGTAATAAGTAGTAGTACTCTGCAACGGAATGAACAGTGTGTAGTTTTCAATTCGAAAAATTCTTTTGGGTAATAGTAAAACTGTAGCGATACTAGAATTAATTAATCTTTTTTATTGTGGCATTTAACTTGACATTATTGACATTGATATGAACAAAAATGCTAAAACATCAAGGGCTGGCTTGGTATGAGGGTTGGATCTCAAGCCCAAAATTGCAATAAAACATGCTCAACAATATTTTTGTCATTTCAGAACATAATTACCCAATTTTGTGCCATGACAATGGTAAAATGACTAATGTGAAAGGTTTGGGGGCGATGATGAGCAATGCCGTCCGCCCATCCCTTAGCCTTTTTCTTTTCATTCCCCTATGCCTCAATTTAAAAAAGCGGTTTAGCATACAGAATTAAATCCAATTTAGAATATACTACTATTTGTTGGCCCAGAAATAAAGAATAAAATAAATGTATCCGTACTTGGAAAAAGAAAATTAGGATGACAAAACAGGTAAACTGAAGAATACTAGTAGTAGTTTGTACATGCATTATACTTATACTTCATAAGCGTAGGCATAGCATAGCAGCATAGGCTAGGAATATTTTTTTTTTTGCAAAGCCCAGAGGCCAGGAAAAGGTACAGACTACCAAGGCAAAAGAAAAAGAAAAAAACGCAGAAAGAACAGGCTAGCAACAAACCAAAGAAAAACCACTCAAACACACAGAACCACTGAAGAGAACCAAGAGAGGTTCACAGCTAGGGAGGCAGCCTCCGGGGAAAGCAGACCCCCAAGGCATCCTCTGATACCTCCCTTCTCACAAAATCCGGTGGGAAGGCCCACGTCGTAAAGAACTCCTCGGCCGAAGCACCATGTTTGGCGAGGTGATCCGCAACCTTATTGCCTTCCCTAAGCACATGATAAATATTGCACCATAGGCTAGGAATATTGAATGCACTAACTAACGTCGAAAATTGCATGAATCATTTATTGGATGGGGACAGGGATAGAGAGCAGCTTTAATAATTAATTATGTGAAATGCATGCGGATAGTAGTACTCATTATCTTTCTCTTACGCTCTTCGTTTTATACTACCAAAAGTGCAATAATTATTATCCCGAGATACATTAGTATATATCCGCTGCACAAGTGAGAAAACATTTGCATTTGCTTGCTTGCTTTTATTGCAAGATATTTTGGGAGATGCTCATGTGACTTTCACCAGAACACTGAATGCATATCTATCTGTCTTACTGACAATGTCCGAGTCAGATATATAGGCCAAGTGAAATTTAATGAAACAGATTCCACATGTTAGTGTTATCCAATGTAGACCGCATATGTCCATCTACCTCAGATATTCTCCCATTCAACAATCAACATACTACTATATACTACTCATGAAGTATTGAATAATCACAATACACTTGCCTAAGCCTTGCACCAAACTCCCAATCTGCTCAACACTTCAGATACGCCTATAGGTCACTCAAATTTGCTTTTACATAAATGAGAGAGCTGAGTTCAACACACTTGTCATTCACAACCCAAACTTGAAATCCAGGTTTAAAAACAATTAAGGATCAGCTAGATAAGCATTGCTAAGAGAACTTGTTCGATTATGGAGCAAGTTCGACCTTAACTCTTGTTAAAATGGTTTAGCCAAACTTAAAAAAACAAATACTTACATTGGGGCAGGTCATGACTATCAACACTACACCATCGACCACAAACAACTTTAATCCTTACAAATTCTGATTGGATTGAAGGATTTGAAAGAAATAATATTGTGTATGGATCACACAAAAAGATATACACTTCTCTTCTTTACAACAAAACACATGTAACAAAACCAGAGAAAAAAAATATATATATTTGTACGTAAAATAACCACATCATGTTTAAAAAACAGATAATTAGCAAAGCAGCAAACCACAAAAGAAAAGGAGGGGATTAGTTGAATCCAGTGTGGAAAGCCAAACAGTGCACAAATTATGAGTTACTGGGAAGCATCACAGACCTGGATGGGGAAAAGAAAAGGACTGGCAAGTTGGAAGTTGCCTAATCAAGCCAGCGAGAAATGCCGTCTTCACCTACAGCTGCAAGAATCTCAATGCGAACATCCAACACAGCCTGCACATCATACAGATGGATGAGTGCATAACTCCATATGTGTAGGTGGCTCATGCTGTCATGCACATATATTACATGCATGCAACCATGTATATGTATTCAAATGAGATAAACATGCTTCACACATGTGTTGATCATGCATATATGATACTTTTGTCATTTCAATAAAGTATGGGAAAAATAAAAACTCCTCCATTCATATCATATGTGTGTTGTCTAGAAGATGGTAGTTTTGGTTTCCTTGTGAATGGTTATTCAAATCAGATTCAGATTCAATCATTAGGGAGTTTTGACAAAGCTTACTTTTAGACAGTTAACCTCCAAATTAATAGGTTAACATGCAATCTCCCAATGTAGGATGTTATTAGATACAATGGAATAACTGATAATCAGCATAATCAATCTGAATCACGAGTAGGAATGTACTTACCAGTGAATTTCGGCAATTCACCAATCGACACTCCTCCAAGGAGCCTTCAAATTTCCAACCCTCCCAAACATCAAAGCTGTAGCTGGCAAATACAAATTCCATCCTTCTATTTATCTGTAAGCCAAAGAAATAGCTCAGAAATAAGAACTTCCAGATGATTACTTCCCCTTTGCTAAAACCCCATTCTACTGACTCTCATATTAATCTTTTTTCAGCACATTATCACAGCACAATTGAGAGTCATACCTGCAATAGCTTCCCACCAGCGGTAAATGATCTGAAACCAATCGTCTCCTGAAAAAAGTAAAAGTGATGTAAGAAATCAATTAGCATTTACCACAGTGGAAACAATATTTATTTCATCATCTACATGCCTTGCTTTTAAACGCAACGAGGAACTGTGCTGCAGGATCCCTTTTTGTTACATTAGACAAGGTGTCGAGGAACCAACCACCACCTTTAACTCTTTGCCTTGAGACATACAGTGCAGGACGATCTCTTGCATGCAAAGCTATGATATAACCATCTTTCAGGAGTTCCCCCGAACGTATCCTAAGTTCTACACTCGATTTTAAGAGCAGCTCTGGTGGTATCTCCGCTTTTAAGTTGAGAGATGATTTCCAGAACTTTGAATCCTCTGAAGAAGCAAAATGTGAACTTGATGTTAGCACTTGATCAATGCCACTGGTGGTAGCATCATCTTCTCTGAATGAAGTACTCTCTTTTTCTGAAGTCAACGCACTATCAGCTTTATTCTCGTGAGATTTCAGACGACCATGCCTCTTTCTAACCTTCTTATTTGACCTACTCCGCTTCATATCGGGTCTACCAGAAGTACTACTTTGGGACAAACCAGAATCTTGATTCTGAGATGATTTCTCTTTTGACTTGTTCAAAATGTTTTTCTGGGAGCTTCCAGCTGCCACCTGAACATCCGCAGCCAATTGAACATCAACCAAAGCCTCGAAAGAAGTTTCATTCTCTAGCATATGACTTCCCACCTCTTCTTCCTCATCAGATACAGCATTATCTGGAATAGAATTATCAATAAAGAATTGCTGCAGTATAGAAACAGCCTTTTCCCTTATCTCCATCCACACTTCTTCACTGAAGTCTGCACTATGGGGAAGTATCAAAACATTTGGCATCTCTCTAACCTGAACCAACATGATACTATCAAGTTAGTAGAAGGCAGGGAAAAGGAAGTGCACAACACTTAAAAATACATTTGACAGTAATCAGCATAGTCTAAAACAACTGCAATACAGTATTAGTCTCTTTAACAATAGAAAAATTTATGGTTCGTTTAGAGAATTACTGTAGTTAGATCCTTCATAAGATTCTCCCCCTAAAACAAATGTGTATGTTATAGGAACGAGTTCGATCAACTTATCATTCATCACAACACATTCTCATAACCAAGGGCCAAGGAAAATTACCAGTCAACACACAGAACATGTAAAGGAAGTGGCAATGTGGTGTAGGATTGAAACTTCAGATCCAACACCAAAGAAAAACGTAATAAGTATTTCAACTACATCTCTACAATGCATATCATACCCTAAGACTATCATCATACCCATGCCTCCATCCACTGTGGCCCTTCAGCTCCATCCAAAGCACAGCCTGCAAGCTTGCCTTCAATCAAAAGCTGTTTCACAGCACAATCATCCAGCAGCTGGCTGCTTCCAGTATTTATGAGAAATGCCCCTTTCCAAACAAAAGATTCATATCATGAGGGAGACGAACCAGAGAAGAAAGAACATAAAGTTCTCCTAGAAAATACTATAAAATGATTTACCAGGTTTAATATGCTGCAAACAGCTTGCATTCAGAATTTGAACTGTATCATTAGTCAGAGCACAGTGTAGTGAGACTAGGTCACTTGCAGCAAGCAAGTCATTTAGTGTGTCCATTCTTCTGGCTGCCGCTGGGAATCTTAAAGATCTTCCTGTACCATTTCTCTATATGAAAACACAGGAAAGATCAACCAATTACAATTTACATGATTAAAATAAATAAAATAAAATAGTGTTGACATCTTCAAAATATCAACTTAGTCCAATTTATCAATAGTTTAACTTAAAATCTGTGTGTGGGATGTGAAGACATACAAAACCTTGGCACACGGAAAAGATTTGAGGTCCAGAGCATAGCAGATTTAGTGTTGAAAATTAGTCAAATCATTTCCAAACATGATCTAACACAGATGCTCCAGGGAATCTAAAATTACTTCCTCCGTTCTCATTTGTTTTTTACATTTGAAAAAAAAGTTACTGTTCACACACAGACTTTTACTTAAAGTTTTAGCATAGTTATACAAGTTAGAATATAGTCAAGTGAGATCTTGTTAGATTCGTCTCGTCGTGTAGTTTTTAAATATCGAACTTTTAGAATTTTTACTTTTACCGTACTTGAGTTATTAATAGTTTAAAATGTGCATTGGACTGCGTGAAAAGTTGGTTTGTAATAAACATTTGAGAACGGAGGAAGTATAAAATAGACACAAAAAAACAAAAATCAAGAAACGAGAAGGCTGTCTTATCATTTTTCGGCTAACAGAAGGATGATTAAAGCATGGCATACTACTCATGCATACAGCCCTATCACAAGGAATTAAAATCAAAGGCACCAGCATAGAACATGTGGTTTCTGAAAACAAATCCATCACAACATACATAGCAGTGATAGCACCAACATGGAAAAAATAAGAACATTATTGAGTAGCAACCTAAAACATAACAAAGGGAAGTTTTCATAATTCAAATTAGTTAACTCCTCAATGATACCACACAATAACCCCCATCATTCTCGTGAAATAGCCAATTCCACAACGGCACTATCCTAACCAACTGGAATAGTGTAAGCAAATAGATATTCTAATGACGATTCAAATTTACCAATTACCTTACCTCCTGCACATCAAAATACAACACACTCATCTTAAATGCCAAACTCTTATTTGCCAGCGACGTAGCGGAGGCAGATCTACCAACAATACCCAGCACCAATCCACGGCACCGGCGCATCCCCCGGCAGAGCGGCTGCACCGAACCGAGCCATCCGGAAGCCGAGAGTGTGTGGCTCGTCAGCAGATGCGTACGCCTAAGCAGCCCCAAAATTAGCGCCATCACAGTATCCGCCACCTCCTCCGCTCGGCTTACGTCGACGTGTACCATCCGGTTCAACCCGAGCTCCGCCGCAAGAGCCGAGTCGACGTCGCGGTCGGAGGATCCGAGGCACAGGATCAACTGCCAGGGACGTAGCCGGCGATGCGCGGCGCGTGGGAGGAACGATAGAGAATGTATAAGCACCACCGCTGCCGAGTCGATCCGAGACTCCGCAAGTCGACTCAGTGGCACGTGCTCCACCTGCGCCGCGCCGGACAAGCATTCCTGCTCTAGGCGTACATCTTCGATGCAATTGAGCGATACCACTAGAGGCAAGGTTTGGGGAGGAGATTGAGATTGAGGCTCGGCTCCGCTGCGGCGAGGCATGGTCGCCGGAGATCTCCGACACCGTGGAGAGTCTGCTTTGGTTTACTGAGGATTTATGTGGAGGACTGAAGGTTTGGTCCTTTTGGAATGCCAAATTTTTATCGTGATGACGGATGATGACACAACCAAAATGGCTTTGACCCAAAAATGCCCTTGGACTTTCAGTAATTCCATTTAAGTCCGTTTGTAACTAAACATATGTGCTTAGCTTAATACAGTACTTATAATTAATAAAGGCAATTTTTTTTGTCTGACTTGATGGTTGATTTTATTATTTTAATTTAGTATTTAATTATTTTTATTAAAGCCAAATTTTTTATTTTTTTTTAGGAGAATACGAAGATATCTCCATGCCACATTGGACTCAAGACGGAACTTTTATTATTTTTATTATTATTTGGAAAAATTGGAATTTTTAATATGTGAAATAAAAATTATAACAAAATGTTTTGCGAGTATATGACATTACTTTTACTTTTTTTTGGGTGAACACATTACTTTTACTTTTAATTAGGGGATAATCTTTTATTGCGGGGCTAATTTTTTTTGGTGAATTTTATTGCGGGGCTAATTGAATATATTTTTTAAAAGTTTCCTTTCAGCTATCAACTATTTGAGCTTTTTCAAATAAATTGACAGGCCCAACCAGAATATGTAAACCCTGTAAGAGTTGTTTGAGCGATGTCTCAACAACCAGTAAAATACAACCAGAGGCAAATACAAGAAACAGAGTGCGGAATGAACAAAATAGGAACACAAGAGATTTGATCACCCAGTTCGATCCACTGATCTACATCTGGGGGCACCAAGCCAGGGATTCCACTAGATCACCACCAAACTGATTGAACGAGAGTCAATCACACTTTACATACCCTTGCATTCCAATGAACTCTCCTATCTACCCAAATAGACTAGGAAGAACACAAGGGAGCATCAAACATCTACCCTAATGCAAACAATTCATCGGCAGGTACTAAAGTGGTGTTTGATGAACCTAGCTAATCAATCAAATTGAGCTCAAGGGTGCTAAGACACCTACACTACGCACCGATTGTGTTTACAAACCAATGATCTAAGAAATGTCTAAACACAATCTGAAATACCCCAAAAGGAATTGTAGAAGACACAACAGGTAAAGATGTACCAGCAGCAGGATGGTTGTTGGTGCCTTCTTCAAACAACGTAAACCAGGGGTCTCTCTTCAGCAGCTTTCAGAACACCATAATCACAGCTCTTGAAGCTGTTAATTCTCTGTAAAACAGACTGTGATTGCGGCTCTCCACTCTCTTGCACCCTCAAGGACGAAGACAGGTATTTATATGGGTTTAAGGCCCATCTAAAACCCTCTAAGGCCTGCTAGGGGAATTGCCACGTCACTGTACTATCCTGTGCTTTTCCAGAGAAGATAATAAACCGTTGTTGACAGGATGTTGCAACAACAGCCAAACTGACGAACATCTTCACAATACTAAAAATATCCCTAACAATCTCCCCCTTTGTGGAGATGATCGGGCCAAGTAGTCAAAACAGTGGAGAAAGCACAGACAGACATAATAAAGATCAGAGAGCAGAGGAAACTCAACAAGCAATCATGCCACAAACAATATGAGCTGAAGAATAGGCATAGACAAAACATCCATTCATAAAAGATACCAATATCCAGAAGAGTATCCAATAACATCCCAGAGAAATATCCAAGAAATCCAGCAATTACAGAATCCCAAAATAAAAACCAGAAAGATCCATAGTCTGAAAAACCAGAGAATACAAAAGATGTTCCAACATCAGTGAAACAATCAGCAATCCTGCAATCCTATCCACTGTCACTCCCCCTTACTTGGCAGATCAGGGAGTACCCTCAGAATCATCCTCCCCCTCAGCTGGAGCATCAAAAGAGTGAGGAAGTAGGGCAACCAGCTTTCGAACCTTCCGCTTCAGGCCCATCTGCTTGTCATTCAAGAGGCCTAACTCCTTCTCCACCTGTTGCAGCTCAGTTCTGATATGATCAACTAGAGCTGATCCAAGCTTTTGAGGACCAAGCTTGAAGTCATTATGGAGACCTTTGAGCTTATCAGAAGGTAGGTGTTTCTTGACTTTAATGAATGTCTCATTAGAGGCAAGCAGGTGGCAGGAATGAGCAAATAGAGTTATGAGAGCAGGATAAGGCAAATGGGTATTCTTCTCAATTTTGTCATGAGAAAACTTCAACATATGCTTAATGATCAGGTAACCATAGTTAAGAATCTCAGGACACTCATCAATGGAATACAAGAATTTTCCCATATGAGAACTAAGCTGGCTAGCATTTGAAGTAGGTAAGAAATTGGAAGCTCCAAGCCTAAACAGACAATTGAATTTCATAGAAAGGTCTGAAGGACTTATAGCACGTCTACCAAAAGCAGATTTCTTAGAAGCAGAAATAGTAGAGGCTATAGTAGCTAGCTCAGCATTAAGCAGGTCAAAGGGGTTGTTCATATCAGTGTTGGTAGGAAGTTCCAACAACTCATTCAACACAGAGGGAGTAAAGTCAAGCAACTCTCCACGAAGGTAAATCTTACAGTACCAAGGGGAAACAGGATCAAGGATATCAGGATGCAAATTGGCATAAAATTCACGAACCACAGTAGGGGAATAACGCTTAAGAGAAGTAGCCCAAACAGACAGATGTTTCTTCTCGAGATATTCAGAAAAACCAATTTGATCATAATAGGGATGCACATAACATTCCTCAGATATGAAACCACGAGAGGGAAGGGTTTCCAAGGCATACCTTTCTCCATCAGCGGAGAAGTACAGAGGAGAATGCGCATCGGATTCCTGGAGAACAGGGGCAGACTTCTTCTTAGGAGGACCCTTCTTCGACTTCTTCTTCGAAGGTTGTTTGGAGGGTGTCGGAACAGCCTTGCGCTTTCCTTTCTCACGAAGTGACCTTCTGATCTCATCCAGAGGAATATCATCCGTATCACGCCGAGATGGTTGTTCCTCAGTGGTTGGAACATCCTCAGTAGGCGACCCACCAAACGGAACTTGTTGGGCAGTCCCAGAGTGAGGCGGAGCATTCAGTTCAGGATCCAGTAAGAGCAACCCATCACCAGTGGCAACCGCCGAAGGCGAGAGAGGCGAACTAGTACCAGGCGGGACAGGAGCGGACGGAGACGCACCGGGGGCAGGGACCGGAGGAGATGTCGAACTTCCAGCACCCGTGTTAGGGTTTGCTGTTGTTGGAACATCCGCTTTTGGATCTGCGCCAACCGATGGAGTCTCAACATTGTCCGAGGGAGGTTGAGGGTAAGAACCCTTCTCAGCATCAGGATGAACCTCCATATCCGCGTCATCAGGATCAGCCACGAAATAGTCATCAATGGTAGCATCGACATCTTCTTGAGCATCCTGAAATTGATCATCATCAGGCGATTGAGCAGCAAGTCGAGCCTTGTAGAGCGAATCATCAATGGCAAGAGGCTGGGCATCAACAACTTCATCAGTAGTGACATTAGGGTGAGAAGGGGACGCCATTGCAAGCAGAATTTGAATTTCGCGAGGAACGGGAGGAAAAACTGAAGTAACTGCAGAGTCGACTGTGGAGAGAGAGAGTGGAGACGTGTATGAGTAGGGGAGCTACCGGCTACCGTCCCAATCGGTGTAAAGAATCTCCCCCTGGGCTTGGGCTTGGGCCTAGAATGATAAAACAAGTATAGCAATGGCCCGCCCGAAGCAAACCCAATCAGTGAGAAAAACAGAGGCCCAAACTGCGCCTCAGAGTCTCAAAACGAGAGGTTTCCAAGTTCTTTGTGAGGATGTCCGCGAGTTGTTCCAACGACGAGAGATGCTGAATCTTGCAGAGACCATCCTCAACCAAATTCCGAATGAAATGAAATCGAATGTCAATATGCTTACTCCGATTGTGTTGTACTGGATTCCTGGAAATATTAATAGCACTGGTATTATCACAGTGAATGAGGAAATCATCCAAGGAAATACCATAATCCAAGAGCATTTGACGCATCCAAATTAATTGAGTACAACAATGTGCAGCAGCAATATATTCAGCCTCCGCTGTAGATAAAGCAACAACATTTTGCTTACGAGAATACCAGCTGACTAAGTTCTGTCCAAGGTAAAAGCAGCCACCAGTGGTTGATTTTCGGTCGTCAGAACAACCAGCCCAATCCGAGTCTGTGTAACCAATTAGCTCCAATGAAGACCGTTTAGAATACCAGAGACCAAGGCCAGGAGTGCCTTTAATATAACGAAGAATCCGTTTCACAGCACGAAGGTGGGATTCCTTAGGATCAGATTGATATCTAGCGCACACACCAACACTGAAGGAGATATCCGGACGACTGGCAGTGAGATATAAGAGACTGCCAATGATGCTGCGATACATTTTCTGATTAACAGAAACCCCTGATTCATCTTTAGTGATCTTGTCATGCTGACCAAGGGGCGATCGAGCAATTTTGCAGTCTTCCATTTTGAATTTCTGAAGCATGGTGCCAACATACTTCTCTTGATTAAGAAAAATCCCATCAGAAGTTTGCTTAATCTGCAACCCTAAGAAGAATGTGAGCTCACCCATCATACTCATCTCGAATTCAGTTTGCATGGAGTGTACAAAAGCATCTCGAAGTTCATCTGAAGTAGAGCCAAAAACAATATCATCCACATAAATCTGTGCGACTAATAGATGGTTGTTTGTACGTTGTACAAACAACGTCTTATCAACATTACCACGCACATAGCCTTTATCCAAGAGATAGGTAGACAAGCGTTCATACCAGGCACGGGGAGCCTGCTTTAAACCATAAAGCGCACGCTTGACCTTATAAACATAGTCAGGATGATCAGGGCATTCAAAACCAAGGGGCTGAGACACATAGATGTCTTCCTTGATGTAGCCATTCAGAAAGGCAGTTTTGATGTCCATTTGATATAATTTAAAACCGAGAGAGCAAGAGATAGCAAGTAATAATCTTACAGCCTCAATGCGAGCAACAGGAGCAAATGTCTCATCATAGTCCAGACCTTCAATTTGAGTAAAGCCTTGTGCAACCAAGCGAGCTTTATTGCGAATGATTTTTCCATGTTCATCAGTCTTGTTGCGAAAAACCCATTTAGTGCCAATGACATTCACACCAGCTGGTTGTTCCATCAACTCCCAAACATCATTGCGTTTAAATTGTAGCAATTCATCCTGCATGGCAGCTATCCAAAACTCATCTTGCAAAGCCTCATTAGCATTCTTAGGTTCAATAGATGAAACAAAACAATGCATAATGTGAAAGCACATATTTGCCAATTCAGAAATATTTAATTGATGACCTCGAGTCTGTCTAGGACCAGAGGGATCGCCAATGATATCATCCTTAGAGTGATACTTAGGTGCTCGTGGACCACGTTTTGGACCTCGCCTTTTAGGAGAATCTGGAGCTGAAGGTTGTTCATCAGTTGTATCAACAACCGGATCACCATCTTCAGTATCAGAAACATCAATAGGATCGGATGGAGGCATTACATCAGGAGAAGCACTGGAGGAGGCATGAGGAATAATCCGAATTGGATCATCATCATCATCTTGAGAAGAGACTGAGCCTGCAGAGAGATTAGCATCATCAAAGACAACATTAATAGTTTCAATGACCTTGGAAGTTCTCTTCAAATAAACCCGGTAGGCTCTTGAATCCACTGAATATCCCAAGAAAATAGCTTCATCAGATTTGGAATCGAATTTTTTGACAATAGTTCGATCCTTCAAGGCATAGCACAAGCTTCCAAAGACATGAAGGTGAGAAATGTTAGGAGTCTTTCCTCTCCAAATCTCATAAGGAGTAGTGGTTGTCTGAGGTCGCATGTACACACGATTGATGATGTAGCAAGAAATATTGACAGCTTCAGCCCAAAAGCGCTTCCCAAGGTTACTAGCATGGAGAAGAGATCGAGCCATCTCCTGGAGAGTACGGTTCTTACGCTCAACTACACCATTCTGTTGTGGAGTATGTGGAGCTGAATATTCATGAGCAATACCAAGGTTGTTGCAGAGTTGTGCGAACAACTGATTTTCAAACTCTTTTCCATGATCAGATCGAATACGCCCTATCTTGAGATCCTTCTCAGCCATGATCTTTAAGGATAGCTTAGAGAACACTGACACAGCCTCATCTTTGGATTTTAAAAAATCAACCCAAGTATAACGAGAGAAATCATCAACGCATACAAAGATGTACCTCTTACCACCTAGGCTAGGCACTTCTGTTGGTCCCATCAAATCCATGTGCAACAGCTCAAGGCACCTTGTGGTCTGAATTGTATCCACTATTTTGTGAGATGAGTGGATTTGTTTACCCTTAGTGCAAGCACCACAGACTACCTTAGCTTTGCTCTGTAGTTTGGGCAACCCTCGAACAACGCCAGATTTGCTAAGTTGGATAAGAGATTTGTAGTTCATATGCCCACATCTTTGATGCCACAACTTTGCTGTTTCAACCTGAGATAAAAAGACTGATTCCACAGCAGGCTTCAAGACATAACAATTGTTAGATGATCGAACTCCCTTAATAACACAATTGTATGCGGGATCAATAACCATGCAATCAGCATCAGTGAAACCAACAAAAAATTTCTCATCACAGAGTTGACTTATGGAAATCAAGTTTGTAGATAGATCAGCAACATAGTACACAGTAGTTAGAAACCCCATGTTTGCACCCTTTGCTTTCCCATATCCACAAATTTTGCTACGTGCACCATTTCCATAGAGGACTTCTCCACAATCAGATTCAACATAGTCAAGAAGGAAATCCTTTTTACCTGTCATATGTCGAGAGCAGCCACTGTCAAAGTACCACTTACCATCATTGGGTCCTTTCTGAGCAGAAAGTACAACAAGACACATCTTGGGGACAATCTTGGATTTGGGAATCCACATCATAGTAAGTTTGACTTGCTTCTGTAGTTCCAGCGATGGCCAAACAACCGGGCGACCACCAAGGAGATCTTGGGTAAGTCTTTGACAGAGTTGAACAGGATGACCCTGGAATTTGCAATAAGGGCAGTCTTTGCTTCTCTTGGGGGACTCTGAACAATCATCATGATCAGGTGACTTGGATGAGCTGGTCTCAAGTGTTCCTGCACGCACAAAGGTAGGTGCAGCTTTCTTGTTAGGTCTAGCATTGCGCTTGTATCCAATTCCTTCTTTATTGGAAGGTGATTTCCCTTGACTAATGATCGCATCAAGCTTGTCTTTGCCTTTAACCATGTTATCTATCTTCTGGGTTTTGGCAAGCAAGGCAGTGTTTTCTTCCAATAGAGTATCTCGCTCAGTAGTCATAGTAACCAAGGATTTCTTGAGACTTGTGATTTCAGCATCCTTTTCATCGATAAGAATCAGTAGATCTCCTTTCTGATCAAGGAGTTTCTTGTTCTCTGCAACGGCTACAGCATGATCTTCTTTCACCGATTCATAACCTGCAAGAAGTTCATCATAATCATATCTGCTAGCATCACTGTCGGATTCATGCGACTCTGTATCAGACAAGTGTTTGGATAGAGTTTCATCAGTTGTTAGAACAACGTCTTTCACAGTAAAGGCTATCATCTCCTCATTCTCGCTGTCATCTCCTTCTTCCTTAGACGAACAACTGACCTCACCATCACTTAGGGTAGCTTGAAGAGCTTTTCCAACCCTTCTCTTAGCAGTAGGACATTCAGAGGCTTTATGACCAACTCCTTCACAATCATAACACTTTAAATTCTTGAAGGTTTCAGGTAATTCCATCTTCTTGTAGCTCTTCCTCTTATCAAAGGAGTTGTCTGATTTATGCTTGGGAGGTGAAACTTTTGACAATTTCCGTCCCACGAGCATTTTCTTAAAAATATACCAGGTTAAATTTATTACATGAAGAGAGTTATGATTCACGGGAAAGGGTTTAGGGATATATCCAGATTATTAGTCTTTTTATTACTCAAGTGTGGTGCTTTAATTTCAAATGGCGCTGTGGTCCTCCCTGTCATGAAATGTTGACAAATCTCATGGCATAGCCGGGATAGGTTGACCATCAGCCTGTCACACTGAGGATCCCCGGCAAGTATGCCATGATGCTTCTCATCAATTCTTGGCATGAGAGTTCCTGCCATGAAACTTTTGGCAAGTTCCCACTACATGAGTATTTTCCGAAAAATCATGGTCCTGGTTTAAGTTTTATTAATGAAACCAATTTATGATGGCGGAGTTGTGATTAGGGATATATTTATAAGTAGTCATGTTTTTATTGCTCGTGTTTAAGAAACTGTGCCCCCGAAAGCGCACGGTGTCAAAAATTGCAGTAATTTATAGTAAGACCGGATCGTTCACTGGAGGATGTGCGATAGAAGCAGGTCCCACGTCGTTTTACTAGATTTTCCATTCGTATTGCTCAATAGGTTTGAAAGGTGATTAATAGCTACTGACATGAATGTAAATTAGATCTAGAAAGCAGTTAAATTAATCTACAAAGCAAATAAATCTATTCTAGAAAGCGGATAAGAATTATTCTAGGTATGCGGTAAACATTATCTACGAAAGCAGGGAAAAGGTACATTGTGCCAACCGTGAAGTTGAGTCACAATGTGGACAGAAAGGACAGGAAGAAAAGAATGAAAATTGGACAAGGGCAAGATATAGCAATATTAAACTTCCATTTTCATACGCAGATCTTTGGTTGGGATAATTCTTTCAGATAGCTAATTCTCATGCTCTCAATAAGGCGTTCCCTTTAACAGACAGGTACTTGCAATATGAGTTTACATGTTCCTAAGACCACAAATTCTAAGATACCACAGATTCGTAACTGCCCTGGCCTGGGTATGTTACTTCATCTGTGGTGGATAAGCAACACCCGACACATCATTTATTGAAATGCCAAGTACCACTATCATTCTCCCATGTCACACCCAAAGTTTTAAATTAAGCCCTAAACTATCCCTTAACTGTCAATCCTAGTAACAGTTACGCAACTCTCAATACAACCGAGTGACCTCTAATGAAAGCGATTAAAAGAAAGCAGTAAAGAAAGCATTTAAAATCCTATCACTCGGAGGTTTTGAAAATCTGACCCTGGTAGTAAAAGACAGCTCCCCATCAGAATGATGGAGTATGGATCAAGAATTCCCAGCTCTCAGTGAACCACTAGTGTGTTCACTTTCTTCCGGGTGGTTATGAGATACAAACTAATGAAACGAACTAATAGATTAGTTCGTTCCGGATGCACTCACTCAGGACTCAAAAGTAGGCTTTGGCAGAAGAAGATAGCAGTTGGAAGAAAACTCAACCCTATCTTGGAAAATAACCAAGGCCTGGATGATGTTCCTCTAAGATTATTTACTACACTGTATTTGAATCCAAGTGGACCCCATCTCGGTGTAGCACTCAATCTTACATTTCCATCAACCAGCAATTTTGGAAAATAATGGATTTGAAAATCATTCCCTGTCAGGTACTAGATTCTCAGTTAAAACACAGACCCTTTCAGTCTAGACGAGACCTAATCGCTGAATCTGCTTCTTAATTCCCAAAATATAACCCTCGATAGAATATGAATTAGTCATAACTGAAGAATTTATCCCTTACTCAGATCCGGATTTTATAAAGAGGTTTTTGTTGGAAGTTTATAAAGCGATATCTGTTTAAGATCTAGACTTCTATTGTCCAAGGGAAGGATCCCAAAATAATTACAGACCACAACAGTACATAATATTATCATGCATAAGGATATATGGAAGTGTAAAATTAATTGACCCAAAATATAAAAACGGGTCTAGACAGAAGGTGAAACACAGAATGGAATGGTCAAGGTACCAAAGTAATGGCAGAACAATTGGGTGGACTGTAAACATCTACTGTCCAATTTCCCAATCACTCGGATGAAGCGAATTTAGACAGCTGAGACTCTATAATGGTGGTGTCAACACCAGTTGGGCCTCCACTGTCTGTGAATTCAGATAAAAACCTACATACTTCCTTTCTATAATGATCATCAGTTGGCATTGACTGGTGCCAACTGATTCCCATTACAGATTGGAATTTGGGTTTGGAAACAAAAATAAAACTGTATCTGGATGGAAATCAGTCGAGCAGCTATTATAACCCCGGATGGGCGAACCGCCAAGGCTTCCACTGACAGCCATTCAGACCATGCAAAATAACGATTAGTAACTAATACCCAGAATACGAGCTAGTTATCCATGAGGGAGTACCCGCCAACATTATTCTGATGTATTCTTTACTAATGGTTCCACACAATGCACAAAGACAAAATAAATAAATGAGAAGCAAAAGAAGATCCATTGTGTGAGAGACATTGGTTTCTCATGCAAGGTTGTGGGTCGGGTCCACATGTAATGGTCTTAAATAATCCTTCCTACCATAATTAATTACAGTCCAGATTATCTGTTTAAGCCATCGAGGTTTTGTTTATACAAGAGTGTTTTAATGGCAATTGAACAAAGGTCCTTTAATCATGATGATCATTGAAGTTTGATTATTGCTAATCTCAATCTTTAATCATTGATGAGTCAAGGGTTCAATCAGTTAAGTGATGCGAATGGAGAGTCAAAATTTGGGCAGCATAACACCCTACATTGCAATTCCAGAATGTTACATCGTAACCCGTGGGGCTATGATGTGAGTGTTGCAATATAAAATAGAGAGAGAATGAAATTTGTTTAAGATTAAATAGAGGGGGAGGAATCTTGTCGCTATATCATAAATGTTGTCGCGGACCGAGATCCGCGACATGGACATCCCGACAAGTTTTTAGAATTTTTGGCAGCATAACGCCTCTTTGTCGCTATGCAGGGTTTTGTCGCGGAACGTGGCTCCGCGACAAGGGTGACATCGTGACAAAGTATTTTAATAAAATTCTAAAGCATTTGAACCTTTGTCGCTATGCGTGGAGATTTTGTCGCGGAACGTGGTTCCGCGACAAGGTTTTCCGCGACAAGGTGTTCAAAGATTAAGAAACATGGCATAATTTTTCTGTCGCGGAATGGGGTTTTGTCGCGGAACGTGGCTCCGCGACAGGGTGATTCCGCGACAAGAAGCCATGAAGACAAAATGCAAGAGTTTGGCTCCTTTGTCGCTATGCATGGACAGTTTTGTCGCGGAACGTGGCTCCGCGACAAGGTATTCCGCGACAAAGGGTTTTAAATTATAGAGACAAGTGTCTTGAAACACCTTGGTCGCGGAACTGCCACTCTGTCGCGGAACGTGGTTCCGCGCCAGAAGGCGGTTGGCGCCCAAGGTGGTTCAGGACAAAAGTCAGAAAAAGCAGAAATGAACAGTGGCATGCAAACAGCGTGATCTCACCCTATTTCAGATCAAAAAGCTATTCTAAGCTAAAAATAAGCAAGAAACATTCAAAATAAGGAAGAACATGCTTAAACAAAAATAACAAGACTGAGCAGGATATTAAAATAAAGCAAGAATCCTAATCTAGGGTTTGATCACACATCCACACAACATTATCCATAATATGCTAACAGTGAACATAAAAATAACATAATGGGGGTCAAATGACCCCAAAATGAAAAAGAAAGCATAAATCCATGGGGTGTGAGACCCATTTCATGGTTTTGGGACACAAATGCTGAATGTTTTCCCATATTATTGAAGGGGTGTTGTTAATACCCATGGTTTGGGTATTACAAACCCTAAAACAAGAGTTTTAGAAACCAACACATAGTATAAAAATGGCTAACTAAGCACTGTGAACAGTAAAACACTAATCTAAACTAAACTAAGTGCAAAAATTAAATAATACATAAAAATAAACCTAACTACTCTACCTAAGAAAGAACTCCTAAGCTTGCCTTCAAGAACTCTCAAATTCAAACTTCCAACTGTCCAACCCTTAGCTCATGGGAGACACCTCATATTTATAGAAGTGTAACCCTAAGCCCATGGGCCTTGATTCTAGCCCATTGTGTCTTAAGACATCACACACATCACAGCTTGTCTCGGAACATCAAGTTGGTCGCGGAACACACTGCATGTGGCAAGGCTTCTCGACTGGGTCTTGTGTCTCTATTTGTGCATCTTGGTCGCGGAATGGGCCTTTGTCGCGGAGTCATGCTATCGCGACAAGGGTCATCGCGCCAGGGACTTGGCTGATCTCCTCTTCATTTGGGGCCAGTTGGTCGCGGAGTATGCCTTTGTCGCGGAACACTGCATCGCGCCAAGGGCTTCCGCGACAAAGGTCTTCCTGGGCCTGCTGGATTGGGCCAGATGGGCCGAAAATATTCTTTTTGTGGGCTTTTCTATCTTTTTCCCATCTTTTTGTTTCCTTTTCTTTTTCTCATGTTTTTGGATTTTTCTAACATAAATATGTAATAAAATTACATATTTATGCCTTTTTCATACCAGCTTATTATTTTTACAATTATGCATAAATCAGTCCAATTCGACTGCTTTCTTACTTAATGTAAGACCGGAATGCGATCAAATGCCCGTTTAAGACACGGAAATGGATTGAAAATAATGGTCATTTTTGGCCATTATCAACATCCTCACATTTAATACTGATCGTCCCCGAGCAGTCAGAGTCAATGTTCCTAGGAACACGGACTCTACATATTCAATTCATTTTCGTGGCTTCATAAATCACATCCTTTTTGAATTGGGGTAAGACAATCAAAACCACAAGTATTGAATTCCCTTGATTGCAGTGTTTAATGAAATGATACTTGCTCACTATATCGAGCCTACAAACCAAACATTATTATCAATCCTTCATGAATGTCATGTTTGAAAGATGCAAAGATTAAAAATTAGAATTAAGGTATGACACGAACATGTGTAATGAGAAAAGGCCTCACTTATAAGAGAATCGGAAAATTCGCTCACTCTCAATTGGGGTTTAATCATGAACGCTCAAGATCAAATTTAATTAGATTATCCCATAAGCTTGCAATCAGACCAACTCGCCACCGGCTCATTTCTTTAAATCGAGATCACGAGGTCTTATTCGAGGGTTGTAACGGGGCATACGGTTGTAACATTTAGTAGGAAAGGAAATTATTGGGCTAAGAAGTGGCAAGAGTTAATTCCATCATAGCTTGGCATTTTTATCTAAAATTTATGATCATCATTGTTTCTTTCTTTTGTTTTTCTCTTTTCATCTTGCATTGACATTAGACTATGTCTAATTGCTTTGTCATTCGCAACTTATGTGTTGTTGACTGGAATTCAACATCTCTCTTTTTTTTTTTTTTTTTTTTTTTTTTTTTGAATCGGTTTATAGAATACCGATTTATAGTTTTTATTGATGATCACAAACTTAATGCCTTTGATAGAATTCATTCCTGCACACTTGGGTTTGAATTTCTTGGTCTTTTTGTAAGGCTAGGAATAATATAGAGGGTTTCAAAGAAAAATTAGGCTTAAAGGCTCAACTTGGTTAATCCTAAAGGGAAAAATATATTTGGGTTTGGAGTTCAAACGAATGCCAAAAATTTGGGTTTTCTAGGTGCCTCGATCATATGCTCGATTTCGGGAATATGGCATGGTCTTGAATCGGTCCCAATCGCAAGTTCTAGTTTCCTTTAATCAAATGATTCACACATCAAAGAAAATGAATGAGTAAAAGTGACTCATGGCTCAAATCTCACAAGGTTGGATTGATTCATGTCATACAATATTCGCAAATTCAATCAAAGCTTAATTCTAACAATTTATTCAATCAAAATCTCTAACATGCAGATTTATTACCCAATAAGCTGATCGCATCATTAAATTTTTATAGCTCAAAACCTCAGGAATTCATTTCATGCATGTCTTCAATTATATTATCCCAATTTAAAAGTTTGAAAATTTAATCACAAGCCTAAATTCAACCTGTGAATTTAGAGCAAGTTTATGCATATTTTTGCTGGTTATTTAATTGAAAGCAGTAAAGAGGCACTGCTGACATACTGAGTATGTCAACAGCATATTTTTGGTCTGACAGTCACTTATTCATCTCGGACTGTACAGACATCTTTTCAAAGGAAAGCAGTAAAGAATTGTTCAGTGGTCTCAAAAGTTGAGTTCCAATTTTAGGGAAAGCAATTAAATACATCCGAGGCAAGGGATTCTCGTGCAGTTAATACAAACCTGCACACACAAAAGGAGGAAATCCCTTGCAAATACTACTACTAGACTGGAAATAAAATAAAGCAGGGTAAATTCGGATTCATGCTTCTGCCTTTCCTTCTTCAGGGCATGTATCGGAGCCAGAGGACACAGCTGGACAGCTCACAACGCAGGCACCAGTCACGGTTTCTCAGAGGTGCATGCCACTCCGGGCAATAGACTCTGACTCCTTGGCCTGCCCACAGTTGTGGGTTGTCTGGGTTATCAGTTATCCAAGCGAGAACGTTGAGGGACGTATACCGAAAGACTGATCGATCTGTTACCATCCTGTCGATCATTCTGATTCCCTGCTCAACTTGGCTTTCATCTGTCTTACTCATAAGCATCAATCCGCGGGTGAAGATTGATGTCTTATGGTTGTCCTCAAGTCCCGGGCGTAGCAGTTCACAAGCACGCTCCTCATTCCCCTCTGCAAATGCCCTGAGTGCTGGAACGAGCTGAAGGTTGAAGTTTCCTGCAGCTGTGCATATTTGCAGGAATCTCTCCTTCTGCCGACGGATCCTTTCTTGCCATCTCTTCACCGTGGAAGTGATAACCTCACACCGCTTGTACACGATAGTAAGGTTCCCAGCATCCCTAAGTTTCTTGCATGCACGTTGTGCGGCAAACACCTCCCTGATTTCATCCTCTCCTATCCGGGAGAGAATTTCACCAAGGAGTTCGACCGGCAAGTCCAGCAACTTGGTTCCTCCTGGAGCAGGGTCTGGAATGGGAGGATTACCCCTGAAAAGATAAGAAGTGATGAATCCAATTTTTATATAATTTTCGGAAATTATTCAAGTTTAGAAACCAACATCCTCACATTTAGAGCTTTGCTCTAGATGTGAGATTATTAAATTTCTGACTTGAATTTTAATTTAAAGCACATGTAAATAATATTTGGTTTTAAATGGGCTAGAGAGCCCAAAATAAAATAGAATTGGCCATTGGGCCTAAAATCTTTTTAATGGGCCATAGGGCCTAAAAGTTTTCAGTTTATTAAACAAGTCCGAGACACTTGTTGGAAGTGGAATGAGATGGATAGATGGAAATGGAATGCTCGAATATTGGAATGTGCAATGGAGACGTGGCGGAACGGATTTGCTATTTCTGAATAGCTTGGACTGTTTGGACAGTTTTAGCATCCAAAAATTTGCAAACACTATTTTTAATTTTAAAAATGGTTGACTTGTTTTATTTAATAAAAGTGGGATGTGAGTGGTCCCATTTTGGATTTTGAAAAGGATAGCAGTTTGGTGACAAAAATACTGCTATCTTACTCACACTAGTGTTCCATTGGGAACAAAACTCAAGTCAAACATTAAACAAAAATGGCTCTTTTTGTCTTTTTCTAAAAGGTTGCTTTTATTAAAAGTGGAAGCTTCCTATTGGGTGTTTGTACTATGTTTCCATAAACAAACAAACATTCATTCCCATGAGATTTCTAACATGAGAACAAATGTGCCCAAAAAGATCTTCCATCTTTATTACACCACCCACACTGTGCACATCACATCAAGATCAATCAAACCAATAACATCAAGATATTCAAAATAATACCCAAATGCTCATCAGTTTGTTCTTTCCAGTTTTAAACTTTAAAAATCTTATCCATTAGCAATTTTAACACCCTTAATCAGTTTTCAAAACAAGTTCTCAAAAACTTCAAAATGGTGCTCAAAGCCGAGGGCACTCAAAACCTCTAAAAATCTGAAGTTGGATGTACACACTAACAACACCATACCACGAACACACACACTGAAAAACAAAACGAGACAAAACAAAAAGAACGGGTCCGAAGGGGGGGGCTATGACCAAGGCGGAAATAGGGTTTACCCTCTCCTCCTTGGCTCGGGTCTAGGCGCGGGTCCAAGGATTGGGAGGGGTCCATGAAATCGGTCCATAGTTTCCCTTAGAAATGGCGTGCAAGAGTGCGAAGAACACGTGGTGTTCGTTCGGATGAGAGAAAAATGGGGGAGAAGAAGATGAGGAAACTGAAAGAAGTTGAAATGACAGGAGGAAGGTGAAAAGAAACTGGAGGGGGTGGGGGGGTATAAATACTTGAACTTTTGTCGCGGAACAAGGTTCCGCGACAAGGCATAGCGACATTAGGGTGGTCGCGGAGTTGAGAGTTGGTCGCGGAGTCATGCTCCGCGACAAGGCCACCGCGACAAAGTTCAGTATGGAGACAGTCAACGCAAATCGTGTCGCGGAGCGGGGGCTGGTCGCGGAGTCATGCTCCGCGACAAGGTGCTTCGCGACAAGATGTGGGGAAATGGTTTAGAAGGAAAAGGGAGTTTGTCGCGGAGCAGGGCCTGGTCGCGATGCATGACATCGCGACAAAGGTCCTTCCGCGACAAAGGATTTTGAATTTTCAAATTTTCTTGGACTGGGCCCGAGTGTGGTATTGGGCCTGCGTCCATTTTATTTGACTTGGGCTGAATAAATTTAGTCCAAGTAAATTCAAAATGCTGGGCTAAAAATTAAATAATCCACTTGCATAAAATTAGGTTGGGTCAGTTCCATTTTATCTGTGAATTTTGTTTCGGGTCTTGAATTTCTTCAATTCCCGAGAACATTTTCTTAGATTTATAGAACTAATCCAACCAAGAACCTGGTTTTCCATGTTACTGTTATCTGCTCCTCTTTTTGGTGGTCCCGAACTTCTGCAAGACAGATAAATAAGACGCATCAGATTTTCTCCAAATATCAACATCCTCACATTTAGAGTCTTAGTACTCTAAATGTTTAATTGATCTTTGGGTACTTTCTTGCCATGAAATAAATACTGTAACTATATACTATATATATATAGACTGAAATTTTTTGTATTTTTAAATGCTGTTTCTTATTGAGTGTAAGCCGGGTCTGCCACTGCTTGGCTTTCTTTCTCCGGATCGAACTGTCCGAGGTACTCTTTCAATCGCTGTCCATTCACCACTATATCGCCCCTGCCAGTTCGAATCCTGACAGCTCCATTTTTGAACACCTCTAGTACTTCATGTGGTCCTTCCCATCTAGATTTGAGCTTTCCGGGGAACAGCTTCAACCTAGTATTGAATAATAACACATGTTGACCAACATAAAAATACTTAGGTTTGATCCGGCGATCGTGCAACTTCTGGGTCCGCTCCTTGTAAATTCGAGAGCTTTCATAAGCTTGCGCTCGTATTTCCTCAATTTCATTGAGGTCCAACTTACGTTTGCTCTGAGCAACTTTCGGATCGAAGTTAAGCGTTTTAACGGCCCAGTAAGCTTTATGCTCTAGCTCTACAGGCAAATGACAGGCTTTTCCGAAGACCAGCCTATATGGAGACATCCCGATGGGAGTCTTATATGCTGTGCGGTATGCCCATAGAGCATCATTGAGCTTACGTGCCCAATCCTTACGGGTTATCCCGACAGTGGCTTCGAGTATATGTTTGATTTCGCGATTGGATACTTCGACTTGACCACTAGTCTGGGGATGATAAGGCGTGCCTATCTTATGGAGGATCCCATTTTTACTCATTAAAGTTTCAAAAGCTTTATTAATAAAGTGTGTTCCTCCATCAGATATCACCACCCTAGGTACGCCAAATCGACTGAAAATGTTGTTCTTGAGGAACTTGATGACTTGGCTACCATCATTGGTTGGTAATGCGACAGCCTCGACCCATTTGGATACGTAATCGACAGCTACCAAGATGTAGTAGTTTCCACCAGATGGTGGAAACGGTCCCATGAAGTCAATGCCCCATACATCAAAGATCTCAAGCGTGAGAATCCCCTTTTGAGGCATCTCATCCCTCTTGGAGATGTTTCCTAATCTTTGGCATCTGTCACAGCCCTTAACAAATGTCCTGCAATCCTCATAGATGTGAGGCCAATAAAATCCACATTCGAGGACCTTGTGAGCCGTTCGAGCGGGACCATGGTGACCTCCATATTCTGATTCATGGCATTTTCTGACAATTTGATAAGCTTCATGCTCGGTCACACATCGCCTGATTATTAAATCAGGGCAGTGTTTGAAGAGATAAGGTTCTTCCCAGAAGTAACTTAATACATCTCGTTTGAACTTATTCCTCTGATGATAGTTCGAAAACTGGGGGGTTATTCCGCATGCCAAGAAGTTAGCGATGTCGGAAAACCATGGACAAGCTTGATTATGCAGATGCAACGCGAACAACTGTTCGTCCGGGAAATCTTCATTGACGGCTTTTTCTTTTTTATCATTATCTAATCGAGATAAGTGGTCAGCAGCACCATTATCTCGACCTCGCCTATCTTTTATTATGATGTCGAATTCTTGCAACAGAAGTACCCACCTGATTAATCGAGGTTTTGCATCTTGTTTGCTAAACAAGTATCTCAATGCTGTATGATCGGTGTATACTATGGTCTTTGTACCTATTAGGTACTGTCTGAACTTGTCGAACGCGAAGACTACAGCATACATTTCTTTCTCCGTTGTGGTGTAGTTAACTTGGGCTTCATTCAGGGCATGACTTGCGTAATGAATTACGCAATGTCTCCCATCCTTATGTTGTCCAAGAACTGCGCCTACGGCGAGACCACTAGCATCGCACATTACCTCGAAAGGTATTGACCAATCGGGTGGTTGCACTATCGGTGCAGAAACTAACATCTTCTTGAGCGTGTCAAAGGCTTGGACACACGCTTCATTTATTAAGAAAGGATTTTCTTTACAAAGCAGATTAGTGAGCGGCTTGGCAATTTTAGAGAAATCCTTAATGAATCGCCGGTAAAAACCGGCATGCCCTAAGAAGCTCCTAACTGATTTGATCGAGTTGGGGAGAGGAAGATTGGAAATGATGGAAACTTTGGCTGGATCAACTTCAATGCCTGCACGAGAAATGCGATGACCTAACACTATGCCCTCAGTGACCATAAAATGGCACTTTTCCCAATTTAAAACTAAGTTAGTGTCCTCACATCTCTTTAAAATCTTAGCAAGATTGGTCAAACAATCTTCGAACGTATCTCCATATACAGAGAAGTCATCCATAAAGACCTCAATGCATTTTTCGATAAATTCAGAGAAAATAGACATCATGCATCTTTGAAAAGTAGCAGGTGCATTGCATAAACCAAAAGGCATCCGTCGATAGGCAAAAGTGCCGTACGGGCAAGTAAAAGTGGTTTTATCATGGTCCTCACTGGAAATAACAATCTGATTATAACCAGAATAACCATCCAAAAAGCAATAAAACGCTCTCCCTGCCAACCTCTCAAGCATCTGATCAATGAATGGCAATGGAAAATGGTCCTTGCGTGTGGCCTCATTCAGCTTCCGGTAGTCGATACAAACTCTCCATCCGGTCACTGGCCTGGTTGCAACCTCTTCTCCTTGCTCATTCTTGGTTATGCACATCCCTCCTCGTTTGGGTACGACCTGCACTGGGCTAACCCATTTGCTATCAGAGATAGGATAGATTATACCAGCATCTAAGAGCTTGATAACTTCTTTCCTTACCACTTCCTGCATAAGGGGGTTCAATCGCCTCTGAGGTTGACGGGAGGGTTTAAACTCTTCTTCCATTAGAATCCTGTGCATGCAAATAGAAGGGCTTATTCCTTTTATATCAGAAATGGTCCAACCTATTGCATGTACATGTTTCTTAAGAACGACCACCAGAGCATTTTCTTGCTCTTGAGAGAGCTTAGCCGAAACAATCACGGGTAACTTTTTATGTTCTGCGAGAAACGCGTACTTGAGATGATCGGGTAATGTTTTAAGTTCAAGCTCTGGTGGACATTCAACGGAAGGGAGTAGTTTGCGAGAATTGGATAGTGGGAGAACAGATTTACCTTCGGGATCCTGCATCAGTACAGGATCCTCTTCCTCCTCTTGATTGGCGTCCTCATGGAAGTCCATGCCATCAAATTCCTCCAAATCCCCTGTTTCGGGATCGGCGAAGTGAACGGCTTTGCATTCTTTGTGCTCCACGCCAGCAGGCTTCAGTACCTGCTTTGATGGTTCATCCAGCATCATTTCACACTCAAGTTCAGAGTCAAGCTCTTCCCTAACTATTACATTTTCAAATGAAAAACAAGAACTGTCATTCGGAAATTTCTGCAATTTCTCCATATCAAAGATGATCTCCTCGCCATCGACCCTTAGGGTGACTTTTCCGGATTTGGCGTCAATCAGTGCACCACCAGTGGCTAGAAATGGGCGTCCAAGGATAAGTGGCATTTCAGAATCCTCTTCAATGTCGAGGACGATGAAGTCGACCGGGAAAAGAACTTGCCCGGTTTTGACTACAACATCCTTGAGAATTCCTACGGGCTGAGTGATCGATCTGTCTGCAAGTTGCAGTCTCATCTTGACCGGTTGAATTTCTCCAAGCTTGAGGCGAACAGCCATAGCTAGTGGCATCACATTGATGCTTGATCCTAAATCACAAAGCCCCATACTCACTTTGGCCTTTCCGAATTGTACTGGAAGTGTGCAACATCCGGGGTCCTCTTTCTTTTCAGGCATTCTCCTCTGAACAATGGCACTGCACGTGCTGTTGAGAATAATTACCTCTTCCTGCTCAACCTGCCTTTTTCCTGAAATCAATTCTTTCAAGAACTTAGCATAGATGGGCATTTCGGAAATCATTTCTGTGAGAGGGATGGTTATCTCTACGGACTTTAATCGTTGCAGAAATTTCTTGAATTTAAGATCATGTTCTTTATTTTTAAGCCGCGCAGGATAAGGAATCCTGGGCATGTACTTGTTATTAGCAATTTTTGGTGGTGAAGGGAAGGAAGTTGTACCTTCACCTGTACCCTTATCTGGTTCAGCCGTTTCAGGTGCAGCTTCAGTCTGCAATTCGGCTGTCTCTTTTTCTGCTTCGTTCCCATTATCAGCTTCCTTACCAGCATTGTCAACAATATCATCTTCTTCAAATTCCGCTCCAGTATCCGCTCCCTTTGGTCCAGCTAGTACTCTCCCAGATTTCAAGGTTATTGCCTTGCATTGCGGGTTCTTTTCCGCAGTGCTAGGCAATGTTCCTTTGTCCCTTTTCTGCATCTCGTTAGCCATCTGTGTAACTTGGGTCTCCACATTTCTGATGGAGGCCTGCAGTTGATTGTTGATCTCTTTCTGACTAGTGATGAAATCAGTCATCATATTCTCAAGCCTTGAAGGAGGCTTTTGGTTCTGATTCTGATTTTGCTGCTGATTCTGATTCCACTGGCCTTGGTTTGGGACAAACTGAGGCTGGAAATTCTGATTGGGCTGAAAGTTCTGGAAATTCTGAGGCGGCCTCTGCTGGATCTGAGGTTGGAAACCTGGATTCTGAAAATGTTGGCCCCTGTTCTGATTGAATCCCTGATTCTGCTGAGGGTTGAACTGTTGTTGCTGTGGCTTGTTCAAGAGATGTGAGTTCAAGGCGTTGTTGTTTGAATAAGACAAATTCGGGTGTCTATTCGGAAAAGCTCCTGCATAGTTACAGCTCTCTGCTGTGACTTGCTCGCATGTGTCAGTTGCATGAGCACCTTGGCACAGTCCACAGATCACATCAGTTTGCTGTCCCTGCGCAGAACTTCCAACTCCTTGATTCACAGATAACGCTGCTACTTGCTCCTGAAGCTTTTCAATGTCTGACTTCTCTACTGTACCTACAACACACAAACCACGAGGGGGAGTGGGATTACCATCATCAGTTAGAACAGAACGGTTGACACTCATGGCTTCAATCTTTGCCCAGGCTTGGTCCATCGGTATGTAGAGCAAATGTTGACCACCGGCAGCATCAAGCATGGATTTCCATGCTGGGGTCAGACCACTGTAGAACTTTCTCAGTCTCTCCCAGTCATGGAAACCATGTTGAGGACACTTTCTGAGTAGGTTGAAGAATCTTTCCTTTGCATCATACAAGGACTCGTCGGGTTTCATCTTGAATTCCGCAATTTTGGAGCGGCATTCATCCACCTTGGACTCCGGGAAGTATTTTGCTAGGAAGTTTCTGATCACATCTTCCCATGTAGACTTCTGATTTACGGGCAGTGACTTGTACCATGTTCGTGCTCCGCTTGTCAGAGAGAAGGGAAATAGCCTTAGTCGAATGGTGTTTGCGGGTACATCACGATTTTTGATCGTGTCACACAATTCTAGGAAGGTTTGCAGGTGATCATGGGGATCTTCATGACTTGCTCCGGCAAACTGGTTGCTCTGGACTAGATTGATTAGGGCCGGCTTCAGTTCGAAGTTCCTGGCCAAGAATGGAGCTTGTCCAGGAATGTTCAGATATGGCTCTAAAATAGGCTGCATGTAATCAGCAGCAGCTGCTGCTTGATGATTGTTCTCAGGCCCGCCTTGGTATTGCTGTGGGTAGTAGTTCTGAGGCATGAAATAGTTCCTCGGATCATTGAAATCATTCGGATTTGGGGGATTCTGATGGGGGTTGTGGTATTGCTGATTCTGTTGGTTTGGGAAATTTTGCTGATTTGGTTGGTTTTGGTTGTTTGGTGGGTTTTGGTTCGGGTTGGGAGGGGGTGCCTCGAAGTGCTGCTGGTCCATGTTTGGTGGATTCCCACCTCCTTGTATGATCTGGGGAGGGGGATCATCCAATTCATCATGATCAGCATCCTCGGGATCTTCCTCAATGTTGTGAAGTGGGGGATTGGGTTGAATGATTGGTGGGATGTCAGGGTTTGCCATCTCGGAGATATCGCTGCTGGTGCTTGGCGAAAGTAATGCCTGTCGTTCCCGTTCCCTTCTTCGTTTAGTCTCCGCCCTAAGACGTCGAGCTGTCTTTTCTATCTCTGAATTAAACGGGATCTCGGCTGGCGTCTGCTTCCTCCTTTGCATAGAACGATGGCTTCAATAATGACAGTACCTGTACAACCCCCAGGTTAGAAGTGGTTCTGAAGGTGAATATTTATAATTATATGTATAAGCTACTCTAGGAGCAATGAGGAATGTAATTCTCTAAATAAAACGGCGCTGCATCCTCCCCGGCAACGGCGCCATGAAACTTTTGACAATTTCCGTCCCACGAGCATTTTCTTAAAAATATACCAGGTTAAATTTATTACATGAAGAGAGTTATGATTCACGGGAAAGGGTTTAGGGATATATCCAGATTATTAGTCTTTTTATTACTCAAGTGTGGTGCTTTAATTTCAAATGGCGCTGTGGTCCTCCCTGTCATGAAATGTTGACAAATCTCATGGCATAGCCGGGATAGGTTGACCATCAGCCTGTCACACTGAGGATCCCCGGCAAGTATGCCATGATGCTTCTCATCAATTCTTGGCATGAGAGTTCCTGCCATGAAACTTTTGACAAGTTCCCACTACATGAGTATTTTCCGAAAAATCATGGTCCTGGTTTAAGTTTTATTAATGAAACCAATTTATGATGGCGGAGTTGTGATTAGGGATATATTTATAAGTAGTCATGTTTTTATTGCTCGTGTTTAAGAAACTGTGCCCCCGAAAGCGCACGGTGTCAAAAATTGCAGTAATTTATAGTAAGACCGGATCGTTCACTGGAGGATGTGCGATAGAAGCAGGTCCCACGTCGTTTTACTAGATTTTCCATTCGTATTGCTCAATAGGTTTGAAAGGTGATTAATAGCTACTGACATGAATGTAAATTAGATCTAGAAAGCAGTTAAATTAATCTACAAAGCAAATAAATCTATTCTAGAAAGCGGATAAGAATTATTCTAGGTATGCGGTAAACATTATCTACGAAAGCAGGGAAAAGGTACATTGTGCCAACCGTGAAGTTGAGTCACAATGTGGACAGAAAGGACAGGAAGAAAAGAATGAAAATTGGACAAGGGCAAGATATAGCAATATTAAACTTCCATTTTCATACGCAGATCTTTGGTTGGGATAATTCTTTCAGATAGCTAATTCTCATGCTCTCAATAAGGCGTTCCCTTTAACAGACAGGTACTTGCAATATGAGTTTACATGTTCCTAAGACCACAAATTCTAAGATACCACAGATTCGTAACTGCCCTGGCCTGGGTATGTTACTTCATCTGTGGTGGATAAGCAACACCCGACACATCATTTATTGAAATGCCAAGTACCACTATCATTCTCCCATGTCACACCCAAAGTTTTAAATTAAGCCCTAAACTATCCCTTAACTGTCAATCCTAGTAACAGTTACGCAACTCTCAATACAACCGAGTGACCTCTAATGAAAGCGATTAAAAGAAAGCAGTAAAGAAAGCATTTAAAATCCTATCACTCGGAGGTTTTGAAAATCTGACCCTGGTAGTAAAAGACAGCTCCCCATCAGAATGATGGAGTATGGATCAAGAATTCCCAGCTCTCAGTGAACCACTAGTGTGTTCACTTTCTTCCGGGTGGTTATGAGATACAAACTAATGAAACGAACTAATAGATTAGTTCGTTCCGGATGCACTCACTCAGGACTCAAAAGTAGGCTTTGGCAGAAGAAGATAGCAGTTGGAAGAAAACTCAACCCTATCTTGGAAAATAACCAAGGCCTGGATGATGTTCCTCTAAGATTATTTACTACACTGTATTTGAATCCAAGTGGACCCCATCTCGGTGTAGCACTCAATCTTACATTTCCATCAACCAGCAATTTTGGAAAATAATGGATTTGAAAATCATTCCCTGTCAGGTACTAGATTCTCAGTTAAAACACAGACCCTTTCAGTCTAGACGAGACCTAATCGCTGAATCTGCTTCTTAATTCCCAAAATATAACCCTCGATAGAATATGAATTAGTCATAACTGAAGAATTTATCCCTTACTCAGATCCGGATTTTATAAAGAGGTTTTTGTTGGAAGTTTATAAAGCGATATCTGTTTAAGATCTAGACTTCTATTGTCCAAGGGAAGGATCCCAAAATAATTACAGACCACAACAGTACATAATATTATCATGCATAAGGATATATGGAAGTGTAAAATTAATTGACCCAAAATATAAAAACGGGTCTAGACAGAAGGTGAAACACAGAATGGAATGGTCAAGGTACCAAAGTAATGGCAGAACAATTGGGTGGACTGTAAACATCTACTGTCCAATTTCCCAATCACTCGGATGAAGCGAATTTAGACAGCTGAGACTCTATAATGGTGGTGTCAACACCAGTTGGGCCTCCACTGTCTGTGAATTCAGATAAAAACCTACATACTTCCTTTCTATAATGATCATCAGTTGGCATTGACTGGTGCCAACTGATTCCCATTACAGATTGGAATTTGGGTTTGGAAACAAAAATAAAACTGTATCTGGATGGAAATCAGTCGAGCAGCTATTATAACCCCGGATGGGCGAACCGCCAAGGCTTCCACTGACAGCCATTCAGACCATGCAAAATAACGATTAGTAACTAATACCCAGAATACGAGCTAGTTATCCATGAGGGAGTACCCGCCAACATTATTCTGATGTATTCTTTACTAATGGTTCCACACAATGCACAAAGACAAAATAAATAAATGAGAAGCAAAAGAAGATCCATTGTGTGAGAGACATTGGTTTCTCATGCAAGGTTGTGGGTCGGGTCCACATGTAATGGTCTTAAATAATCCTTCCTACCATAATTAATTACAGTCCAGATTATCTGTTTAAGCCATCGAGGTTTTGTTTATACAAGAGTGTTTTAATGGCAATTGAACAAAGGTCCTTTAATCATGATGATCATTGAAGTTTGATTATTGCTAATCTCAATCTTTAATCATTGATGAGTCAAGGGTTCAATCAGTTAAGTGATGCGAATGGAGAATCAAAATTTGGGCAGCATAACACCCTACATTGCAATTCCAGAATGTTACATCGTAACCCGTGGGGCTATGATGTGAGTGTTGCAATATAAAATAGAGAGAGAATGAAATTTGTTTAAGATTAAATAGAGGGGGAGGAATCTTGTCGCTATATCATAAATGTTGTCGCGGACCGAGATCCGCGACATGGACATCCCGACAAGTTTTTAGAATTTTTGGCAGCATAACGCCTCTTTGTCGCTATGCAGGGTTTTGTCGCGGAACGTGGCTCCGCGACAAGGGTGACATCGTGACAAAGTATTTTAATAAAATTCTAAAGCATTTGAACCTTTGTCGCTATGCGTGGAGATTTTGTCGCGGAACGTGGTTCCGCGACAAGGTTTTCCGCGACAAGGTGTTCAAAGATTAAGAAACATGGCATAATTTTTCTGTCGCGGAATGGGGTTTTGTCGCGGAACGTGGCTCCGCGACAGGGTGATTCCGCGACAAGAAGCCATGAAGACAAAATGCAAGAGTTTGGCTCCTTTGTCGCTATGCATGGACAGTTTTGTCGCGGAACGTGGCTCCGCGACAAGGTATTCCGCGACAAAGGGTTTTAAATTATAGAGACAAGTGTCTTGAAACACCTTGGTCGCGGAACTGCCACTCTGTCGCGGAACGTGGTTCCGCGCCAGAAGGCGGTTGGCGCCCAAGGTGGTTCCGGACAAAAGTCAGAAAAAGCAGAAATGAACAGTGGCATGCAAACAGCGTGATCTCACCCTATTTCAGATCAAAAAGCTATTCTAAGCTAAAAATAAGCAAGAAACATTCAAAATAAGGAAGAACATGCTTAAACAAAAATAACAAGACTGAGCAGGATATTAAAATAAAGCAAGAATCCTAATCTAGGGTTTGATCACACATCCACACAACATTATCCATAATATGCTAACAGTGAACATAAAAATAACATAATGGGGGTCAAATGACCCCAAAATGAAAAAGAAAGCATAAATCCATGGGGTGTGAGACCCATTTCATGGTTTTGGGACACAAATGCTGAATGTTTTCCCATATTATTGAAGGGGTGTTGTTAATACCCATGGTTTGGGTATTACAAACCCTAAAACAAGAGTTTTAGAAACCAACACATAGTATAAAAATGGCTAACTAAGCACTGTGAACAGTAAAACACTAATCTAAACTAAACTAAGTGCAAAAATTAAATAATACATAAAAATAAACCTAACTACTCTACCTAAGAAAGAACTCCTAAGCTTGCCTTCAAGAACTCTCAAATTCAAACTTCCAACTGTCCAACCCTTAGCTCATGGGAGACACCTCATATTTATAGAAGTGTAACCCTAAGCCCATGGGCCTTGATTCTAGCCCATTGTGTCTTAAGACATCACACACATCACAGCTTGTCTCGGAACATCAAGTTGGTCGCGGAACACACTGCATGTGGCAAGGCTTCTCGACTGGGTCTTGTGTCTCTATTTGTGCATCTTGGTCGCGGAATGGGCCTTTGTCGCGGAGTCATGCTATCGCGACAAGGGTCATCGCGCCAGGGACTTGGCTGATCTCCTCTTCATTTGGGGCCAGTTGGTCGCGGAGTATGCCTTTGTCGCGGAACACTGCATCGCGCCAAGGGCTTCCGCGACAAAGGTCTTCCTGGGCCTGCTGGATTGGGCCAGATGGGCCGAAAATATTCTTTTTGTGGGCTTTTCTATCTTTTTCCCATCTTTTTGTTTCCTTTTCTTTTTCTCATGTTTTTGGATTTTTCTAACATAAATATGTAATAAAATTACATATTTATGCCTTTTTCATACCAGCTTATTATTTTTACAATTATGCATAAATCAGTCCAATTCGACTGCTTTCTTACTTAATGTAAGACCGGAATGCGATCAAATGCCCGTTTAAGACACGGAAATGGATTGAAAATAATGGTCATTTTTGGCCATTATCAGGAGGTTGTTCACGGGATGATGAAACACCTCGCTGATAACGCCCTTTATCATCTTTCTTGAAGTTTAGCTTCTTAGCTCTCTTGTCCTGTAACATCCTTGCCAACTTCTTGGTCAGGTAAGCCTTCTCTTCGTTGTCGATGCACTGAATCTCATCTTCAACTTTGAAAGCTAGATTTCGTGTAGGCTCCTCTTCCAAGTAGTTCATTTCAAAAGTCTGAAGTGAACCAACCAATGCCTCAAGAGTAAAGGATTTGGTCTTCTCAAGTTCTTCAAGAGTTGACACCTTAGATTGATATCTACGAGTAACTGTCCTCAGCATCTTTCGAACTAACTTTGCATTATCATACTTCAACCCAAAGGACTGTGCCTCATTGACCAACTTCTTAAATCGAGCATGATATGCAGCAATATTTTCATCCTCATGCATCCGAATGCTATCAAAGGCAGACTCAATTCTTTGAAGCTTCAAGGCTTGAACATCAGAGGATCCTTCATAGGCTGCTTCCAAAGCAGTCCAGGCTTCATAGGCCGTCTCACAGTTCGAAATGATGTGATATTGCGACTCATCCACAGAGTTGAATAGACAATTCAATGCCGTGTTGTTCCCTTGTTCCTTGTTCTTCTGAGCAGCTGACATTTCTTCTTGAGTAGCAGGAACAAAAGTAGTAATGGCAGCAGAGGTTTCAGTAGCAGGCGTGCGGACCTCTTTCATAGGTTGTTCCCAGGGAGTTAGAACAGCGTTCCAGACATCTACACCAGTGTGCTTAAGAAATATCCTCATTCGATTCTTCCAGAATGGATAATTCGAACCATCAAACAGAGGAGGTCTCGAGACAGAGCCACCTTCTCTATTCATATTGGACCGGACTCAGCTAAACGTTAGAGCCCTGCTCTGATACCAATTGACAGGCCCAACCAGAATATGTAAACCCTGTAAGAGTTGTTTGAGCGATGTCTCAACAACCAGTAAAATACAACCAGAGGCAAATACAAGAAACAGAGTGCGGAATGAACAAAATAGGAACACAAGAGATTTGATCACCCAGTTCGATCCACTGATCTACATCTGGGGGCACCAAGCCAGGGATTCCACTAGATCACCACCAAACTGATTGAACGAGAGTCAATCACACTTTACATACCCTTGCATTCCAATGAACTCTCCTATCTACCCAAATAGACTAGGAAGAACACAAGGGAGCATCAAACATCTACCCTAATGCAAACAATTCATCGGCAGGTACTAAAGTGGTGTTTGATGAACCTAGCTAATCAATCAAATTGAGCTCAAGGGTGCTAAGACACCTACACTACGCACCGATTGTGTTTACAAACCAATGATCTAAGAAATGTCTAAACACAATCTGAAATACCCCAAAAGGAATTGTAGAAGACACAACAGGTAAAGATGTACCAGCAGCAGGATGGTTGTTGGTGCCTTCTTCAAACAACGTAAACCAGGGGTCTCTCTTCAGCAGCTTTCAGAACACCATAATCACAGCTCTTGAAGCTGTTAATTCTCTGTAAAACAGACTGTGATTGCGGCTCTCCACTCTCTTGCACCCTCAAGGACGAAGACAGGTATTTATATGGGTTTAAGGCCCATCTAAAACCCTCTAAGGCCTGCTAGGGGAATTGCCACGTCACTGTACTATCCTGTGCTTTTCCAGAGAAGATAATAAACCGTTGTTGACAGGATGTTGCAACAACAGCCAAACTGACGAACATCTTCACAATACTAAAAATATCCCTAACATAAATAAATAAATAACCTAATTTTTACTTAGAAATGAAAATTAATTTTATATACTCCCTTTTTGCTATTTAATTTCCTGAAACCAACTAAAACTTTTGAAGCATGTAACCTTCTTTATTGAACTGTGAACAATATATTTATGTGTGAATAACCATTCTCTTTTGTAAGGACTCGTGCTAAAATATTGATTGAATACTAAACTCACATCACAAATTTATTTTAAACTACTCAGTTTCTCAAATGCATAATTAAGTATACAGAAATGCATGACAAATTGACAAGAAGAAGGTAAAATAAAAATGAGAATAAAGCATACCGTAAAATAACTTTTTAAGTTTGATGTGATGGAAAAAAGATAAGTACTGTACTAATTATATTACTTTGAAAAATAGTACATATTGAGAGACAGAGTACAAGTTGAATAATAAGGTCAATGAAGCCAATCCTTAAACTTATCAGAGAGTCCCAAACCTTATCATCCTCGGTGTTGAGAATCTTAATAATAGAGTGAGAGTACGTACTGCATTTTTTTTGCAATTTGCATTGACAATTTATTAAGGTCTGAGTATTTACTATCAGAGCTGTGCTATAGTATATCGCATCCAACTGCATTTGTTTGGACAGGAAACGCGATTTGCATCAATTGAACTCTGTTTTATGTTGAAGCTCCCGTCGCTAATAAAATCCTTATATGCGCTGTTATAATTAGAATAATGTTTTATGCTAATTGAATGAAAATAAGAGAAAAAAACTAAAGGTAACTAGTATCATATGGAAATACAGTATATTATTACTAGTGGTCTAGTACTACTATGGAAGAAAAATAAAGGTATGGGGAAAAAAAAAATATATATATATATATATATTCAATTCTAGGTGAAAAATCAAAGAGGTAGGGCCGAGTATGGTAAGAGAAGTACCACAATCCTATGATATTGACTCTTGGATGCTTCAAATCCAAGACATGTCGCTGTACTGACTCTATGTTAACCCACCCCCAAACATTCATTACTACATTTTACCTTCCAACTCATTTGACTTTCCAATTTTTCATGTTATTATTATGTAGTAGTTCAAATTACAGGTATTAATAATCTTCATTTAAACTAATCTAATCATCCTTCGTTCAAAATTTCAATGTAACAAAAGCTGTATTTCTTTTAGATGTATTATAAGTACAACGTTCTAGATTTTGAATAAAGGGAAGGGGCAACCCAGTGTCATGCCAGTGTTAAATAAAGGCATACTCCACAAGATTGTATATAAATTGGGGAGGGGAGATAACAAATTTGTTCAGCATCAAATATCAATCAAAGAAGTCTCCGGATGGGGGATCAAAACGCTACTCTGTTTTCAGTTGAAATGGCCGGTAACAATTTCTACGATTGATGTATGAACAACACAGAACAAACAAACAAATGCAGACCACTACCATGAAAGGAATAAAAACTACATTCCCCAATAATTCATGATTCCAAATGAAAATACGGAATTTAAAATTTTAAATCCAATTATCCAATTATAGACTCAAAGACAATTAGGTGAAAAGGAAAATAGTCTACAACAGGTATAAGTTCAGGAAAACCTCTCAATCAGGGGGGCTACAGCAGCAAGAACTGCAAGGAGATGCATCCTTCCCTGAAGATGGCATTAGAATGTATATCTGGGAAAATTTTATCAGAAGTCTATCTTACTAAAAATAAGATGCAGGTCATGTTGGAGAAACTCCCTAAGAGGATGAGATGATCAACCGCTGTTTCTCATTCATTCGCAGTCGTAGTTCCAGATGATGCAGCAGTTCCCTCTGCATAGAAGCAAGTAATCTTATGTTAAAACTGCCTACCCAAGGGCAAAACAAGCATTGTATGATGGGATTTATAACTAATTATCAATTTTAATTAATTTTTTACCATGAATGGCAGTAATACATTTTACAGCATATAATTCAACATTTCTGGAATAGAATAACCCCAGGAATAAAATCATTTAATAATCCCATCTCATCCTATAAAACTAACTTGCTCCTGCCTCCTAGTGATCTAACAAAATGTGTATAGTGCAGACCTTCACCATCTGAGGGTGCATACGGAGATTTGCGATACCGAGTTTGTTGCTGTGTTGGCTGGAATATCAAAGATAAAAGAGAATAAGTCAGTGGATAAGCAGAAGGAATGCACACAACACAGAAAGAGCCAAACCGCTGTTCTAAAGAAACATGAAATAGCATCTGATGCAAATAATAAACTTATATATTAAAAAATAATACTATAATGAAGCAAAAATACTCTGGTGAAAATAAACCACACATATGTACAGGCTTCTTTAATTGAAAAATTAAAAAACATTTGAGAAAAGAACCATTTTTTTCATTTTCACAAGGTATATGGTATTATGGTATCATTTTGATGCAATTTTGAACATATCGTAGAACTTGCTTCATGCCATTTGAGCCCCATATAGACAGACTTACTATAACAATGTGCACCAGTAGTATCAACAGCATAAAACAAGGATTTTAAGCCACCAAAGATTACAGGAACTGTAGATGCATATAAAATTTGATAAACTGATTGCATTTCAAATGAATAAGAAGACTACCTGCAACTTTGGCCGGAGAGCCTCAAGTGGTCCTTTGGGCTTCTCCACGCCTTGCTGAAATTTTTAGAGGCTGATGAGCATCAACATAATTTACAGATCCCACAAAACACCACTCACAAAAGCTGCAAGTAAGCAAAGATGATATAAGGAAAAAAAATAAAAGTACCTTTCCCAAGGCCCAGTCAGCTGAGTCAAAGTAGGCACGCTCATGATCCTGACATCAAAGGAGACCATTTTAGAAAGAATCAGGAGGACACATCATACAGGTATGCAAGAAGGTTGCATGATACCTTAGAAATCAATGGTGGTTTCTTGGGAACTATTCCTCCATATTTCTTCTTAATTACTTCTTCCTGTGAGTGAAAAACAATGGGCCTAATTAGGACACAACAGAAAGTCAGAAACACGTGTCAAGTTTGAAAATACCCAAGGAAAAATCATAAGGACACAACTTCCTGCTGAGATGTTGCTGACAGGGACTTGTCAGCATCCTCCATAACAACTTCTGTTCGTTCATTAGTGTTTGTTGTGCCTGACATATTCTTGTCGCAAAATCAATATGAAGAACACCTAGGTTAAGCATGAATCACCTTTATCATCAATGGGTTAAAGGACAAGTTATTTCAGGCAAAACGGTAACACCTTAGAGATGGAAAGAAATGAATTATCACAATATGATTATTTCTTAAATAGCATTGCAGGAGCTAATTACTGAAGATTCATATTATCTCTGTAACACCAAATGTTCCAACCTTTCCAAGGTAAAATTAGCCAGGGACCAAGTCTTATTAATAGGAGGTGTTATACATATTCCGTTTAGCATTAATATAAAATAGCAATAATCAGTAACGAATTCTAGCCAGTTGTTTAACGATGTTTTACTCCATAGAACCTAACCATAATCAAGTTATGCACCATAAACCTAACATGTCTTGGCATTTTCAATACTTAAAGCTGACTTTGGAAAATCTAGTGTTCCTCACTGAACTGAAAAAAATCCAGTTGGATCATAGGCGAGCATTACTACGTCCATTTTTCAAAGAAAACAATTTCTCCTCATGATTGCGACATAGCACAGAGAATTTCATATGTTGTTTTCTTCCAAATATCAAACCCCCACACAAAACCACCCCCTCCCCCACCCAAAAAAATAAATGAATGAATTAAAATGAAAATAAAAACAGGATTTATAATACTTCAGTAATCAAACTCAATTTATTGTTCTCTCCCCAAACTCAATTTATTGTTCAGAGTCCAATATCATACATGCATCACAATCAATCTAATCCTAACAGTCTATACATTCAAATCATACATCCAACAGAAATTAACCAACAAGCAGCAACTATCTGATTAATCAACAATAAATCGCATCATGCAATTATCAGATAATCATCCGTTCATTTCACTAATTTCTCATCAACCTTGATCCGAGGGATCTCAACTCATATTACTGATAAAATTACAGTTGCAATATGGATCGAATTCATAGACCGAACATGTAAACAAGTTATAGGGCAATTTTGCGTATAATCAAATACTAGCCTGCATAGGCTGTTATGTCAAAAAAAAAATAGCGCATAGAATATGGAGGAGCGACAAACAAAGAAATCAAATCCAGAAACTGAAAGAGAGTAATCAAAAATCAAGAAAGTATTGCCGACGCTTCGGTGTCACCCTGCAACCAAAAGAAAAAAGAAATCAAGAAAGTACCTGGGGGAGTTCTTTCGGTTCCCGTTCCACTGGACTGGAGATGGATTGTGCCGCGGTAGACGGTGCACTAAGAAAAATGGATAAATTTATTGGGGGTGAACGCATAATTACATTCATGCCCTTCGAGGCTAGAAACATAGAAGTGTAGACTGATGTTAGGAACGAACAAATGATCTTTACCTTTAGCCCTGGATATACCCACAACGAACGTTAGTGGCATCACTAGCAAAGTACCAATATTTTCTTTGTATTCTAGCAATCAATTAAGGTCTGCAAGACTCACCTGTGTTAATGACGTGTAAAATTTGTCATGGAACGCTCGCTCGAGGTCGGCCCAATTTTGGATTGAGTTTGGCCGCAGGGATGCATATCATGCAAAGGCGGGTCCAGTGAGGGATGAACTGAACAACCTCAATTTGAGCCAGTCATTGGTTGCCGCTTCACCACATTGAGCAGTGAATTTACCCACATGTTCCACAGTGGACTTGTCATCATCCCCTGAGAAGATGGTGAACTCAGGCATCTTGAAGCTCCTTGGATACGGTGCATGGTATCTACCCAATTAGGGTAAGGTTTCCTGTACATAGGCCGCTCCATCGGCCTTAGTTGAATCCCAAAATGTTGCTGCATCACGTCTGCCAGAAACTCGGGTGAGACCGCCGGTGCCTGTGTAGGAGGCATGGCAGCTTGAGGATACATGGCGGATAGGAGAGGATTGGCGGCCTGATGAGCCATGGAGGCCGGGTGTGAGCTGACGGCCTGATGAGCCAAGGCGGCCGGATGTGGGTTGGCGGCCTGAGGCATGGCGGCTGTGAGAGGGTTGGCGGCCTGATGAGCCATGGCGGCCGGATGTTGGCTGGCGGCCTGCTGCATGGTGGCTTGAAGTGTGTTGGTGGCCTGAGGATGCTGCATGGTGGCTGATGGTGCACCATGCACTGCCGCCACTTGTGGCATGTTTCCTCCAACAGCAGTAAGAGTAGGGATGGCGGGCGGTGGGATGTGAGCCGCCACTCCAAATGGTTGTGACGTAGCCTGGCGTGGTGCCAGGCCAGATGCACCGGGAATCGTCGTCGTACAGCCTGGTACAGCGCTAGACGCCATCAAGTATCCTGATGAAGCATACATCATGGGAGGCGCCGCATAACAAAAATTCAACATGTTAGGTGCCGCAGGAGTGAAAGTATGAGTGGAAGGAAACGGGGGCAGACTCGCCAGTCCTCCAAACTCCGACAGTGGCGGCGGGCCAAAAGTAGTCCCCCAAGTCCTCTGCGGGCAACCATACGCCCCTGGGATGCTTGGCGGCACATTCGTGCCATTTGCTATAATAGATCCCTCTTGCGAAGTACGCAGGGATCCACATATCCTGTCAGTCTGATCGGCCATGGCAGGCTGCAACACGTCCATAAGGTACCTCGTAAGTAAAGGCATGAATTCAGTAATCGATTCAGTCATCGATAGCCGCATCTGTTCGGAAAGAGTTGGGACTTGCATTATCTCTTGTGGTGGTTGAGAGGTACCCGCCGCATTATCAGCATTCTCAGATAGTGTTCTTACTGGTGTTTCTTCATGTAGCGACATTTCTTCAAATTTTTGTGTTAAGTCCCTTACTACTCATCCGGATCTAAGTAGCATACACTCTTAAGCGGATATGATTTCTACTCGAGTCCCACTGAGTGTGCCAATTTGTTAACCAAAAATTTTTAGATTGAATAGTTTGAAGATGATTACAAGATTCACTCAAGGGAATCACAATGATTTAAATAAAAATGTAAATGAATGACAAATTTGCAGAAATGAAGAACATGAAATAAACTTGCAGAAAGAAAAAGGTTGCATAAAATAAAATAATGAAAATAATGATGGGCTTTAAATTATTGGGTTAACAGAGAGTTAAAAATATGGTGAGTGTATATAACATTTTGATGTTTTATTTCATTTTTATTTTTATATTATTTTTAAAATTCATAGGTGGTGTACATCCTTTAAATTATTCAGTTATATATAGTTCTTACAAAATGATTAGTAACAGTTAGATTTGCTAATTCTTTTTTTTCCACTAAAAATATATATATTATTTTAATGTTTCATAAAAATATTTAAATAATTTTAATTTTATTTACATATCATACCGAGAAATAAATGGAAAAAAATTAAAATGGTGTCGTAACTTTGTCCATTTTTTAATTTGGTGTTATAGCTTTGTTAATGATCTCTAAATGGTCCAATCGGGCTTTAACCACCTCAATTTGTTGACGTGACACAAGATAAGTGTAAATAATTAATTTAATTATGTCATGTAGGTGTCACGTAAGCATTAACTAGCTTTGACCTACACATTTGGGTACTTTGAAAATCATTTGCTGCTACTTGCAGAGTGAGAGAGACCATTACATTAGAAATAGGGTTTGAAAATATTCTCACATGTGTAGGTCAAATCAATTAATGACTAAAGGAATAAATATAGTGATAATTTGATTGTTCGTTGCCGTAGTAAATAGACGAGAAAATCGAATTTCATGATATAATTAAATTAATTGTTTTCATTAATATTGTGCCATGTCTGCAAATATGGTGATTAAGGCATCATATGTCCATTTTGAAAACTATTAGCAAAGCTATATAAGACAAAAAATTAGAAACTTCAACGTATGGCACCAAATTAAAAAATGAACAAAGTTACAATACCTGACATTTCTCTATAAATGAATTATTTTTTTTTTTTTGGATAACACCAGCACACTTAAGTGCCGGCTAAGGTCATCTCCAATCAAACATACTAAACTAAAAAAAAAAAATGCAGTAACATCAAACAGTATTTCATCTCCAACCGAAAACACTAACTCAAACCCAAAAAATATTATATAGAATATTCTCTTTTCACACTTTTCATTCATTACCAATATATTATCAAATTTGCAATGTTGCCCCTATATTAAATTTAAACAAAATACTAAGTAATAAAAATGGGATAATGAATAAAATGGGCCATTAGAAGGAGCCTATTCCACTTTTAGGCCATTATAAATTGAATTTCCAGAATTAGGCCATCAGAAACACAATCTGAATGAAATTAAGCCAAACGACCAATTTGAAATTAATAAATCATTCCAACAACTTTTTCTTTCTTTCATTCAAACCCCAGGAAAGTTTGACTTTATTTACTTTAGTCATTTCTCAATATATTTAATTTTTCATTATACAAATGACACCCAATGCGCTTGAAAATTAGTATCAGAGCCTAGTCTTTACTGAAGAACATATTAATTATATTATTTATAATATTTTATTTCTTAATGGATAATATTTAATTATTTAATGGATTCAATTAATTTGAAACCAACGAGTTATTTCCAAATTTTGGAAATAAAAAATAGAAATTTTCAGAGGAAATTCTTGAACTTGTCCATAAGATAAGATTTTATTAAAAGTAATTTCTTTCATGAAAATGAGAGAAACTGGCTGGAAAGAAATTGATCCGGATAGCTCTAAGTTCTCACAAGACTTAAGAGAAATCTAAAAGAGGATTCAAGGTTATGGTAACGGGGTATTAATTTTACCTGGTAAAATAGATAACTTGAATCAATCAACAGAGGAGATCTTGAAATTGTTTCAAGATCTAAAGAAAGCGATTTTAAATCTGAAATTTGATATTTCGGATATCAAGAAAAGGCAGAAGGATATTTCTGAATCTTCCAAGAATAACCAAGCCAATATTAGAGAAGCATTCGGACCCGTACTAGCTTTACATCAAAAAGGTAAAGCAACTATGGATTCAAGCAGAAATCACAAGAAGAGCATATGAACGATCTCCTAAAAACAATTGAATGAGTGTTTCCAGGGCAAATCTATCAGATCAACAAGAATTAGCAAAATCATTTTTTCAACTCGGGATTATGGATCTAGTGAATGTAAAATCCAATGAAGTTCTTCAATTGGGTTATGCGGAAGAATCAGGATCTAACGCAACCTACGAAAGAACCCTGATGTTTCAATGAGAGAAAGTACAGACTTCAACACGAACAGATATCCGGAGGTGATGATAAATCCCAGACGTAACCCTGTACGGAACCCGAGTAGGGCACCAGATTCCTCACCCTGGGCCAAGACGGTGCTCCAACCATTAAATTCATATGGTATAACATTAAATCTCGACGTTATCGACTTCCGAAACATTGAGGACCTGATCGACGATTGGGTAGCTACAATGAAAATTGCAGCAACCACCCTGGACCTTGACAAAGAAAACTTTGTCAGATTGATAAAGCTGAGCCTCGAAGGATCTGCAAAGCTTGGCTGGAAAAATTCCACAGCAGCGCTGAAGGAACAAATCCTTGAGGGAAAATCCAAAAGCACAATCTGCGAGCGATTTGGCATTCTATTCAAAACCTACTTTGTATGAGATGGTTATTTTGAAGAAAATGAAGCCAAAAAGGCCAAGGTCTATACCCAAGCCCTCTTGAGACTAGAGTTAAGAAGTATTTGCGCAGTAGATGAATATATCTACTGGTTTCGTAAATATTTCTTTCGGAGTAAGATGACGTCCGAAATAGCATGCCCCATGTTCTTTGCAAAGATTTACAGCCCATGGAGAGAGATGTTGATCAAATTATGCGAAGTACCCCTTGGTACGGTGGATTCAATAGCTCGAAGAATGTCCTTCCTAAAGGATAAGCTCTGAGAATAGTGTCAACAGGCAGCAGCCCAAAAGAATATCAAAAGACTAAGAGGTAAAATAAAAAGAACCCCTATTTGATGCGAGAATAATAATTTTCCTACAATTATAGGAGAATCAAAAGAAAATAGAAGAAAAAAGAAGAGCCGATGCTCATACAGAAGGAGTTTCAGAAGACCTCCATTCTAAAGAATGAGAGCATGGTGGTCCAAGAGCAAGGCGAGAATATACAAAACTGGACAAAGAACGGGGACGACGAAGAGTTCATCCCAAAGCTCAACTAGCTCAGCAGCAAGGAGCACGGGGAGAACAACATCATAAAGAATGTTCAGACAAGCCCTTTACTCATATCTTGATACGTCCTAAAGTAGGAAACAAAATACGACTGTGCTGTTTTTTGCTGAAGGAGCCAAGAATCGGTGAACCATCAGTCGCGGCTGCGTGGTTGGAGGAAGTCCGTAAAATCCTGGAGCTTAGGAAACCCGACAACAAGGCGGTTAAAGCCAAGGTATGAAGTTTAGTGCTTAATTTAATTATCGGAAGCATGACGGGCGGTCATTAGATTAAATTTAATGAAAAATCTAAAGTTTGGGGTCAAAGTGTAAATGGGCAAAAGTTGGTAAGTCAACTGATGGGGTCAAAGTGTAATAAATCAAAAGTTGGTGGGGTCAATGGTAATTTGAAAAGTCCAAATGGTCTTAATTTGGTCAAATCAGGTTTCTAATAGCCTAAAATCAGAAATTGATTTTATCATGGCCAAATGTGGAAAACATGCCTTCTGGTGGCCTAAAAAATTAATTAACTCAATAAAAATTATGAATTAAATATTAATTGTGAAAAATAAAGTAAATTTTCAATGTCAAAAATGGTAACTTATGAAATACTTTTTTTTTTTTAACCTATGTATCTAAAATACTAACCTATGTATCAAAAATATTAATCTATGTATCCCAACGTTAACCTATATATGCTTATAAAAATTTATAAGTGCTAACCTATATATCTAAAATGTAACCTATATATTCAAAATATTAACCTATTTTCCAAAGTGCTAACCTATCTTAAATGCTAACCTACATGTTCAAAATTTTAATCCATTTTTCAAATGCTAACCTATATATTCAGAATGTTAACCTATTGTTACGCCAAAAAAAGAATGTCAACCTATTTTTCAGAATGATAACCTATATATTCAGAATGTTAACCTATTTTCCAAAATGCTAACCTGTATAAAAAATGTTAAATTGCATTTATGTTGAGAGAAGGAAATAGAAATACAAAAATATAAGGGTTAAATTGCAAATTGGAGATATTTTTAGTGGATGAACTGTGAAACGTAAATTTGCGTCTTCCCTACTGCATTTCATCCCACAAACGCATTTTGCGTTTGGTTTTGGAGATCGGTTGGTGCAAGATTTTACTCCATTTTTTTATTTCCAGTTCGGTTGGAGATGCTGTAAATATAGAAAAGATACAAAAAGCTAACAAAAACACAAAAGACTAAATAAATAAAAATTAATTTATTTAATTTTAAATAAATTGAAATTTTACATCTATGAAATATTATCCATATACTACATTTAACTCATCCTTAATCATCACATTAATAAATAAATTAATTAAATTTTTAAATTACTTATTTACCCTCAACTTAATACAAGTATTAATTATTTTAAAGACTATATTGCCCAAAATAAAGAGTGACAATTAGCCAAGTACACGTGGCATGGCACATTCTCTGGAAAATTCGACCGTTGAACCCGTGGGAAAGATCTGGAAACCGGTAGAAGATGATCGAAACGCCGCCTGAGATATTTAAGTCTGGGAACTTTCTGTTTTAACAATCCAAGAATAAATCGTTTCCATCTCAAATTCAAACAATAACAGGGTTTTCATCTTAGGGAAGCGCTTTCGAAGCTAACCAGTTTCGTTCTTTGGGTTGGTGGATTGTGTTTTGCTCCGGAATCTAAGTCATTTGGATTTGTGGTTTGTTTGGAAGGATCATCTACATACCGCTTTGCAACCGTCGCTTCGTAAGTTTTATTCTTTTGTCTGATTGGAGCTGGTTTTCATATGATTTTTATATTTTTATATTTATGCTTTTGATCTTCGATTACACATGTGAGCTGATCTGAATCATTAATCCGCTTTATATTTGTTTTGTATTATGTATTAACTATGATTAATTTATTTTAACCTCTGGAAGCCATTTAGATCGAATAATGGGTAGCCCGTTGTTTTAATTTTTTTTAACTGGATTCAAATTGAGTTCTGCTTTCAATTTCATTTTCTGGTATGGATTGTGCTTGTAGTTTTGCCTATAATTTTCTGATGTTCATTCTCTGTCATATAAAACCTCCTCATGATCGTGAAATCAATTTTTATTAATTACATCTTCCCTTTTATGATTTACTTGTCAGTGCGGGAAAAATGTCAATTCTAATCGAATACTGAGCCGCTTAAGATTTCAGCTGTGTAACTTCGTTCGGATTGTGGTCGTTTTAGATCTTCTTGTGATTAAAATTCAATAACATTTGTTCAGACTTTGTTTAATTAGTGTTTTTGTATGTTGAGCATCATTATTGAATCATAGAAACACGAGTAAATTAGGGATGCGAAATCTTGCTTTTGCATATCATTGAAGGTTCCCAACTCTGTTGACGTTTCCGATTTCACTTGGCCGGATATTTACTGTTTCCCTTCTTTCTGATACGAGTTCAGGGCAAAGATCCATTATCTGTAACACAATATATTTTTCAATATTCATTGGAAATGGACTCAGCATTCAAGAGTTTGCAGTCGCATCCCTATAACAAAGATCATTCTCTGTATGGGTCATATTATCCGGGAAATGAGACCACACCACCTCAGATATTCATGAATCCTATTGGGCCTGCCCCAGTTCATGGATGTTGGCCTTGGGGCAGCAGCTACAGCGTCCCCCCTGCAGCTTGCCATGGTTATTGTAACCATTCCTTTTCGGCACCTCATTATGCTTGGGGTTCTCCTTATTCTAATGTCCCGCCTTATCATTTTACTGGAAGTTGCCATCCCTATCCCATTCGGTACATGACTCCACCAGACTATCCAGTGGAACATCGATACGAATATGAGAAGAATGTTCCAGGGGCTCATCATTGCTGTGGATGTCCCAACCATGCACTGCATCAGAAGGACCAGAGGAGAACGAGGATTGAAGAGGAGGAGCCCGACAGGGAAATGAGAAGGATAAAGAGCGATGATTCAATGTTTCCCTTCCAATTAAGTAATCAGCTTTATCCTGTTGTGCTGCCGCCTGGATATGGCATTAGCAGCAACAATGACAGGAATAAGGAAAGTCTAGATCAGAATCGGAAATCTGTTGATGCGGAACAACCTGATTTCCTGAATGGATGGTATCCTCTTGATTTAAGCAAGTGGGTGTCTTCCAAGGAGGGGAGAGATGGAGAAAGGATTGATCATCAATTAGATGATGATGTTAAGGGACGTTTTCCATTTCCAGTGGTCTGGATGCCTTACAATCCTGATCGAAAGGAGAAAGAAGACCATAAGGTGAATGGAGCAATTGTACAACCAGACAACAGCTGTGAGCGGAACTTTACCCTGAATGAAGAGAACAATAGTGGCCAGACAACTGCCCAGGGGAGAGGCATTCCAGTCGTAAAGGCGTTGCAGCATGTAGACCAGGAGAATTTGAAAGCAGTGGATAAAAAATTGAATGCGTCTGGCGGTGGCTATGATTCCCAGGTGAAAAACATCCCTGTGAAGGAGATGAACCAGAATGAAGATATAGGGAATCCTGTCAAAAAGAGCACTGATGATGGTGAGAGGAAAAAACTTGGCAATGGAGTAAAGAGGTCTGCTAAAGATGGTGCCGCAGGAGAGTCCCTTTCCCCACCAGGATCATCCAAGCTACCTCCAGTTTGTTTGAGAGTTGATCCTCTGCCAAAGAGAAAGACTGCCAAAGGGAGCTCGCGATCTCCAAGCCCTCCTGCTAAGAAGCAGCAGCTGGATAATATGTCAAATGAGGAAAGCGGAGTCCTTAGTTCATCTGTCAATAAGAAGCTAGATGATATCAATCAGAAGGAATCAAAGCAAGGCAAGTTCATCGCTAAGAATGTTGAGGTTATTGATGGTAACACTCAGAAAGGAGAAAGCGTTAACATTACTAAGGGGTCACCCATTAGCATCTCGGTTGACTCCCAAGGAGTTCCAATAGACCAGATAGAGATGAATCCGGCAAAAGATAGTGGAGTTTCTTGCAAAGCTACCAAACCTGACGATGCAGTGGTGAGTGATTCATCAGAAAATGGTGGATCTGTCAAGGTTGAGAACCCAGAATCGTTTGGAGCTGAAGAACTGAGAACTGGTGAATCCAAGAGAAAATTGTCAGAGGATGAGGCAGCTGTGATTATTCAATCTATATTCCGAGGCTTTGATGTTCGAAGGCAGGAGCCAATAAAGAAGTTAAGTCAAATAGCCAATGTGCGAGAACATACAGCTGAGGTAAAGCATCTTATTCAATCACTGGAGTCATCATCTTCTGACAGCAATAGCAAAAGCAAGCGAAGAACAATGATTGGAGAAACTATCATGAGCCTTCTGTTAAAACTGGACGCTATTCAGGTATTTTTGACCTCTAGATTCAACTTTGCATACACTAATTAATTTTGTGTGTGCTGTGTCTAACTTAATGCCTTGCTATCTCATTAAATTAATGAAAATCTTGTTGGTTTTTTTGTTTTTCTCCTGTAGGGATTGCATCCAAGCATTAAGGAAATACGAAAGTCTGTGGTGAAAGAGCTTGTGAATCTACAGGAGAAGCTTGATTTGATGAAAGATGAAAAATCTGAAACTGCGCCACTTAAAGGCTCGGTTGAAGGACACGAGTGGGATACTTCTCTAAATCTTGATGGTGAGTCTCAACCTGAAGGTTTGGGTGTAATTCAGTTGAGCAAGACTCAAGCGGAAGCTAATGCAGTTGGAGAAAATTGTATGAGCAAAGGAGGCTCCGTAGCACCAGAAGGTGATAAACACGATGCACTGAGTAACACTTCAATGTCCAAGGAGGGCCTAGTCCTAGAGTCAAGTTGTGTGACTTCAGAGGGAATTCCTGTTGAAGACAAAGCTAATAAAAAAATACCAGACGAAGCATCAGATGAAAAGGAATCATCGTCAAAAGCACCAACAGAAAATGATAGTGAGGGATCTGAAGTGACTGCGGATGACAAATCCTCCAATGATAAGAATCAGAAGAATGTAGCAGGTCAGAGTTCTGATTTCCCACCGTTGCAGGTGAACTCCATGGAGGTGGCTGCAGAAGGAGGAACTGCATTGCCTGAGGTATGCTGTGACCATTTTGATGGCGATTTGAGCAAGGAAACTTCACTGCCAATTCCAGCGGGGGAGGATGGTGAAAAAATAGGAGCTGAATCTTGCATGACCAAAGAATCAGCAGCAGAGTTTTTCAGGGATATGAGCAACAAAGTACATGTGGGTGATGACATCTCAATGTTGAAGAAGCCTGAGCAAGAGGATCTTGTTCTTCAGGAAAGTCCCAAAGTCCCGTGTTTGAAGATCGACTCCTCACTTGTGACAGAATTGGCACCAAGTAAAGCTGATTCTGATGCAGGCAAAGGATGCGACATATATAAGGTGACACAATCAGAACACCTTGACCTCTGTGCTCAGGAAAGCCCCAGCTACATGGAGTTCGAAAGTTCAGGACCTCTTGTTGACACAGTTGACATGGAAACTGAAGCATGCATGAAGAATTCCAAGGCATTGGATCTCTATGGGGCTGGAGTTGATGCTGGATCAGAAACTAAGGATTGTAATCCAACCAATTCTTTAAACATATGCAAGTTGGAGTGCACAATGGAGGACGAGCTGAAAACTACAGGTGTTGTGTCTGGTGATTGCGCAGCTAATCAACCTGAATACACCATCGCTCGCATGTTTAACGATTCTGAATCTGCTGAAGCAGTGAGATCTTGCAACAGAGAATATTTAAGTGACAATACAATACTCGAAAAGGTTGGAGAGATCGATGTGAATAATAAAGCAATTCTGCCAGTAAAGAAGGTTAATGAAGAAAGACCTGGTATGGATCAAATTGAACCTGTTGACTGCACAGTCAGTGAAAAAGCCATAGAAGTTACCGATGAAGTAGAGAAGCAAGAATCACCGAAGATTCATGCATGTGAAGAAAATGCTACCTCGAATGGGATTGTTGCTTTGTCTGATGGAACCAAAGGGATAGTTGAACAAGAAGATCTAACAGAGAAGAACCGGAAGCTGATGGATGAGAATGAAAGACTGAGGGGAGTTGTAGAGGAACTGATGAAATCAGAGAGGGAACAGGTGTGCGCGATGAGGACCCTGTCGAGGAGAGTAAAGGATTTGGAGAAGAGGCTGCCTAGGAAAAAATTAGTAAAGGTGAAGCAACATCCTAAATCAAAAACAGGATCAGTTAAGCTTTACAACGGCTGCTAGAAAAGCAACAATGCAAGTTCTGGTACTTCTGTTATATAGTATGTATTTATGGAGGTGTGTGTGTGTTGTGTCTTTGTGTCACTAATAGGCAATGCTGGTCATTGTTTGTCCTTTGCAGTATGTACAAATAATTGTGAATATTTGGGATGTGAGTTTGTTTTCCTTGCAAGTTGGCATTTGCAACCATCTTGCATTATTATAATGTGCGGTGTGTGGGTAATGGTATTTGTTAACTTCTGAATTGAGTGAGAGGCTGCTTAAGGAATTTATTATTGAAATTCAAAAGAAACCAGCCAAATAGTATTCTTGCATTGAACATTATTACTACAACATACAAGTATGTCATATGGTAGAAGTCAACACAGGCTCGATTACATTGTTGCAGTAAGCATTCCTGTTTTGACATTTCAATATATTATTTATAAGAGTTCTCTAATGAAGTCCAATGAATATGTTTTGTCTTTCAAACTTATTTTGGTCGTAAAGAATGTGTTTCCTGGATGGAATGACATTTTTTGGTCATTAACTGGAACTTCTCTCCGGTGCATTGCGTGGGATATATTATTAACTAGTTTTATGGAGCACTATAAAATTAACGCACATAAGTTTTGCGCAATATAGATGTCGGACCGAGGGAATATTTTTCCGTCAGTATAAGGCGACGTTTCAAATATTAATTTCAATTTCAATGACAAAATTTCAGGTTAACTTTTAACAAGAAGAAATGAGAAAATCATAAATCAAGTAAATAAATAAATTTCGCCGGCAGACATGACATTTGACAACCTTACCCAAAACAAACTCATGTTTGGTCCAACACAATTTTTTTTTTTTTTTTTGAAAAAAGGAAAATCCTGAAAATTCAATTTATTTATTTATCGATTTATATTCAATAATAAATGCATAATGGAGAGGCTTTGGAAAAAATCAACCCGATAATCGTATCTCCTCATTCTTCATTTACATCCCTCGCTGATTCCGACCAACGGCCTCCCTTCTCGTTTGAATCGCCTCCCAACGCCGCCGCTGTCGCCGCCGCCGACCAAGAATTGCGAGAAGCTTTTCCTAGACGCCTTGATTATGAGGGATTCGGGTCTGGATCTGTTCGACCCGAGAACCACCGTCATGGACTCGGACTACAGCTCCTCGCCCGGCGGCAGCCGCGACCCGGACTTCGGATTCGCCTTCAACGACAGCAATTTTTCCGACCGAGTTCTCCGGATCGAGATCGTTCGGGATCCCACGGAGGCCCCGCCTGAGTCCGAGGGTTGTCGAACCCTAGCCGATTGGGCCGCGCGCAAGACCAAGCGACGTCGCGGGGATATCGTGACGAAGGAGAACGGTGAGTCACTCAAGCTCCGTGGAGTCAACTTATTGTTTTTGATTGGGTGCTCGTTTGTTGTTCTAGGGTTTTGATCTGATTTTGTTATATGTGTTGATACGAATTGAATCGAGCTTGAATCGGCCTATTGGAGCTTAGTTTGGTTTATAACTGGTAATTTGAATCCATGCTTTAATTTTGTTTCTTCTGGGGTTGGATAATCATTACGAGATTAATACGAGTGGAGCTTGAAGAAACCCAACGCAGTTCGCAAAGAAGTATCCACGCAAGAAGATAATTGAGTTTGATCCTTGACACAATATTTTTCTCAAAGCTGAATTTTGAGGGTTAGGTTCATTCCAATCCATGCTAGTGGATTGTAGTGTGGGGTAGTTGCACTGGTATGATAAATTTGAGCTTGATTTTGTTGATGACATACAAAGTATTTCTGGGAAACTGAACTTAATTATATGGGTTGGGGTATTGGCTGTTGTGCCAAAAAAAAATTATATGGGTTGGGGAAATTTGACAGTAAGAAATAGACTGGTTTTTCAATTAAAATTTCTGGGCACAGGTACTGTTTGGTGAAGCTATCCAAATTATTATGTTTTATAGAGGTTTGGTGTAGGTTTCCATATTTCATTGTGGGATGGAGTAATTGACTTGTTTTGTTTGAGAATTTCATCGATATATATTTTTGTGTTTCTCATTTTTGAAATTGTAATGATGTTACAAAATCTGTGCATTTGCTTTTGATGTGCTTTATTTTCTTGCTTTGAACGTTACTGCCATACAATTTTTTTCGTTCAATATTTAGTTGTCATGAATCTATTATTTTGAGGCCCTTTTGCAAATATATTTAATGCAAAACTCATTCTTATGTTGGTACCGGTTGTGCTCATCTTAATCAGACATGTACCACTCGTTTGCAGCTTTGGATATCAACAATTGCCCTGAAGAGCAGATCTTAGATTGTCCTGAAGATGGTGTTGGCGATGACAATCAGGACGAGGAAGAAATTCAGATGATAGAAGATTCTCCATCAGGTATGGAAAATATATAGAATTTCTGTGGGACATATGCTTTCTTCAGTCCTGTAGCTTAGGATATGGCATTTTTGGGAACACCTCACTAGGAATTTTGTTTAAAGGCTGAAGATTAGATACATGATGGTTCTTCTGTCTCCACATTAAACACCTATGTCAGTGGAAATTTCCACATCTGCTAATTATTGGTGGTATGTTATAAAAGTTCAATAAGGGTGAAAAAGTTACTTCATTTCATATTGTTTGCGCCAGAAGGAAGGATAGAGTCACGTTCTCATAAAAAGGGATCCAATTTTTCAAACATTTATGCGAGAAAAAATTATATACTCCCTCCGTCCCACTACACTTGTCCTGTTTGACTTTTTTACACTGTTCATTGTTCAGCTTTGACTTAATTTAATTGCAAATATATATTTAGCAAAAAATAGTCGAGACGGGTCTTGTTAGAATCGTATGATCACATAGTTTTATAATATATATTTTGTATAATTTTTCATTGTATATATTTTGAGATATTAACTGATAAAAAAGTGCATTGGATTGTGTGCAAAAGTGGAACAGGACAAGTTAAATGGGACGGAGGGAGTATTAAACTAAACTCATAAATAGAATGCAGATGTAGTATAAATATATATAACAAAAAGTACATTGAAAATTATCCAATGCATAATGTTAGTACTCATATTTTATTACTCATTCTAGGGGATGAAGCTGCAAATAGTGATGATTCAAATTGGTCTGATGACGGTTCAAGAGTTCTAAGCGTTAAAACATTACACATTAGCTCCCCAATTCTGGCAGCGAAGAGTCCCTTTTTTTATAAGGTAACAAAAAATGTGCTGCTTTGAAATTCTCTTGACTTTGTCAGTTTGATTCTGATTCCCCAATTCGTGCAGCTATTCTCAAATGGAATGATGGAATCTGAGCAGCGACATGTAACCCTTAGAATTACCACATCTGGTATTGTAACTTCTGCATTATTACTCCCACTGTTGCACTCTGAAGTAAATATAAAATATTAACACAATGCTATTTATGTACTTGTTCATTAACTTGCGCCTTTTTTTTAATGTAACAGAGGAAGCTGCATTCATGGAGCTCCTGAATTTTATGTATAGCAATACATTAAGCATCAATACACCTGCTGCTTTACTTGATGTACTTATGGCTGCTGACAAGTTCGAGGTAGCTTCATGTATGAGACATTGCAGTCGGTTATTGAGGAACTTGCCCATGACTCCTGAGTCTGCCTTACTCTATCTGGATCTTCCTTCTAGTGTTCTAATGGCTGATGCCGTTCAGCCGTTGACCGATGCAGCAAAACAGTTTTTAGCTGCTCGTTATAAAGATATTTCAAAGTAAGCTCTTTTAATCCACTCTGTTTCCCTGGTTCATCCAAGGAAGCAAGAGCGTTGCAATTACTTGATAATTCTGTTGAAACAATATTTATCATTTTACTCGATTTATTTTGGCTGTTTCAGTTATGAACTTTTGCAGCAGCTGTATTTATGTGGTTAATATTGGGGCAGGTATCAAGACGAGGTAATGAATTTGCCTCTTGCTGGGATTGAAGCAATCTTGTCCAGTGATGATCTTCAAGTGGCCTCAGAGGATGCAGTTTACGACTTTGCACTTAAGTGGACTAGGACCCATTATCAGAGTCTGGAGGAGCGGCGTGACATACTCTGCAATCGCCTTGGTCGCCATATTCGGTTCCCTTATATGACTTCACGGAAGCTGAGGAAGGTTCTCACATGTAACGACTTTGATCATGATTTTGCGACTAAATCTGTGCTCGATGCCTTGTTTTTCAAGGCTGAGGCCCCACATCGCCAAAGAATTCATGCCATGGAAGAGTCATCCTCCATAAGCCGTCGCTTTGTTGAGCGGGCGTACAAGTACAGACCGGTTAAGGTGGTTGAATTTGAATTCCCACGGCCACAGTGCGTCGTTTACTTGGATCTCAAACGGGAAGAATGCTCAAATTTGTTTCCAGCAGGAAGGGTCTATTCACAAGCCTTCCACTTAGGGGGGCAAGGCTTCTTCCTCTCCGCACACTGCAACATGGATCAACAAAGCTCATTCCACTGTTTTGGGCTTTTCCTGGGAATGCAAGAAAAGGGTTCCATATCATTTGCTGTCGACTACGAATTCTCTGCCCGGTCAAAACCCACAGAAGAGTACATCAGCAAATACAAGGGCAACTACACTTTCACTGGGGGGAAGGCAGTGGGGTATCGCAACTTATTCAGCATTCCGTGGACATCTTTCATGGCTGAAGACAGCATTTACTTCATCCATGGAATACTCCATCTCAGAGCAGAACTCACAATCAAGCGTGAAATCTCTGAGGTAGAAAGCTCATGAAACAACCCTCTTCTTCTTCTTGTTTTTTTTTGCCCCCTTAACCATTATGTCACTTGTTGGCGTGTATGATTCTAGTAGTTTTTGTTGTGGACTCGGGATAATTGGTGTTGTGGGTGTGTGGTTTTTTGTACTCGGAGCTTGAATGAATATTTCACTAACATGAAGCGCAGGGGATGAAATTTTTACCGGTACAAATTTTCTCCCTTGAAAGATGTTTGAGATGTGTGATGTGTTTTGCTCTTTGCTGTGTAAATATGGTAAGGTATGGTGTTTTGGGTTGTACAAGTATGTATTATTCATTATTGCTCGTGTTTTGGTTTGGTAAATCAATAATCAAGATGCATCATCTATGAGGCAGCCGACAATTACCGTTAATTGATTTTTGAACTGGGCTCTCTCTCAAGTCAACAGTCTTGTGGACAAATTGGTTGGGATAAAGGTTCTTTGGGGTTTGATAGTACTATATTATTATTACTATTAATTAATCTATTATTGTTTTTTTTCTTTTGCTTGACAATTAATCTATTATTGTTGATTGGTAGACAATTAAGAATCCTTTTTATGATTGCAAGCCAAGAATATGCTTCCAAGCATGAAGTAGAATCGAGTCCGACTTTGACTCCAGCTCTATTTTGGCACAAATCCTCAAATCCCCTCTCTCTCTCTCTCTCTCATACAAAATTCAACTAAATAACAAGACAATTTTACATCTATGTACTTGAGTTTGGCTCAGCTAATTTCTCGACTGTACATCAAGAAGAAAACGATTTTTAAAGGGGAAAAAAATAGGGGAGAAAAAGTGAGTCAAAAAGCAATTTAATTAAAACATCAAAAGAAAACGCTGAGAGTACTTTTCAAAACGGACATTCAAACATTAGACTTTTCAAGTAATTTTAGTAAAGCAAAGGCCAAAAGGGTGTTTATCGGTCAAATTTTAAAAAGTGATCACTATAGGTTAAGTTAGAAGCACAGCTGCTCATAGTTAAAACTTAAAAAGTTGAATGGAGTCATTGATTAAGTATTAGGAAACCAAACTAGATAAGAGGCAGCAGCATGTAGAGAGTAGTGACACAACAGCTATTCAACTATTGTATTGTAGTGATATACTACTATATGGAGTAGTATGGAGTATATATATATATATATATAGTATGTAGATATGGCAATGGGTCGGGTCTGGGTCGGTTTCGCCAAGACACAAGACCCGACCCAGGGCTCAGGTTCGGTTCGGTTCTGGGTCTATTTTTATAAGATTCAATATCCATTTTTATAAGATTCAAGTTCTCGGGTCCATTTTTATAAGACACAACACTCCATACTACTACTATATGGAGTAGTATGGAGTATATATATATAGTATGTAGATATGGCAATGGCTCGGGTCTGTCTCGGTTTCGCCAAGACACAAGACCCGACCCAGGGCTCAGGTTCGGTACGGTTCTGGGTCCATTTTTATAAGATTCAAGCTCTCGGGTCCTAAGCTTTCTAAACGTAAGTGATGTGAAGGAAAAGGGGCATAGAAGTGGGCTACTACTTATAACTATCAGTTGGGAATGATCCAAAAGGAAAAGGCCCATCCCATAATAAATAAACGATTGAGTAGCTCAGCCCAAATTTCATGTAACCTGAAGAGCTCAGAGGCACAGCAATCCACACCATTCATTCACAAGGGTCCTCCGTTGAGATCGCGCCAAGTGTTTTACGCCTGCAAGTGTCTACGACTCCTAGCATTGTCGACAACAAGGAAACTACAGAGGGATTGATTATTATATATTCACGGTAGCTAAAAATGAAATGAATACCTCCTTTTTTTCTCTCTCTGCGAATAATAATCGCCCGAAATTAAAATCCAGAAATCATCGGGGAAAAAGGGCAGCCCGTTAGATCTAGGGTTCTGCTCCTGCCATGCCGAAGAACAAGGGAAAGGGAGGTAAGAATCGGAAGCGGGGAAAGAATGAGGCCGACGACGAGAAGCGCGAGCTTGTTTTCAAGGAGGATGGCCAGGAGTACGCTCAGGTCCTGCGTATGCTCGGGAACGGCAGGTGTGAAGCCATGTGCATCGACGGCGTCAAGCGTCTGTGCCATATTCGTGGGAAGATGCACAAGAAGGTCTGGATTGCTGCCGGCGATATTATCCTCGTTGGCCTCCGCGATTACCAGGTAATGATTGATTTTGTACCTTTGCGTTATCTAGGTTTCTGTTGAATTTGTAAAATTTATATTCATATGCCCGATTGTTCTCCGATGCGATTGATGTCTGGTTTTGGCCCAAGAGACAGGAAACATCAAATAAATTGGATAACACAAATGACAAAAGCCCTATAGGCTTTAGTTTTGTATGTTTGTGAAATTGTAATTTTCATTCACAATGGATTATTTTCTCCGAATTCTCTTTGGGATACATTAGGCACTCCACTAATCATAAAATTGGCAGTGTATCTGTTTGTCTTGTTTGTTTTGCGTTTTGATTTTGATCAATTTGCTGACGGTGATTTTGATGTCTAATACTAATTTGTTCCTTGTTTTCTCATAGGATGACAAAGCTGATGTAATCTTGAAATACATGCCGGATGAAGCCAGGCTTCTGAAAGCTTACGGAGAGCTACCAGAGAACACTAGGCTTAACGAGGGTATTGCTGGAGGGCTTGATGAGGAGGATGATGGTCCTGGAGATGATTACATTGAATTCGAGGATGAGGACATTGACAAACTCTAACTCTAGAGAGTTTGCGATGAAGGGGATTGATTGCGTTCGCCCGCCGTCAACCTTACAGTATATTGTTCTGTGAATGATCGAGTGATCATGTGATAAAAGCTGTGTGTTTCTTTTTCATGTACGACTGTTTACTTACTACAAGGGTGCCAGAACGAGTTTAAATTTTTGAATTTCGATGTTTCTTTGAGTATTGAAGTATTTTATACATGAAATTTGGTTGTACTTTTTTTTTTTTTAATGCCTATCTAGCATATCATATGGTATTGTGTAAAGTGGAACGGGAGAGCGGGATTGAAAAGGATGCAAATTGCTGCAATGGCTTAAGTGATTTACATGGCTGCACTAGTAGCAGGAAAAAGTTCAAATTTTAATATCCTCCTCGAGTGTGCTAATTTTTTAGTAGTACTATTTTTAGTAAAAAAAATTTCTATATATGGGAATGGGATATATCTGACCATCATAGTATGTTCCTCCTGTGTTGTGTTTGTTTTCCCTTTCATCATAAGTCAAAAGAGTGGTGCTAGAAAGGATGATGCTGCGGGGGAATTAGTACAGGTTGTGTTTGGCAGAATGCATGGAAAGCTGAAGCATGAACAAGCAAGCACAATTGGATGGCATGCATGGGCGACTTAGCTTGTGGAGTGAGTGATTGTGTTAGTGTGTCAGTGTTTGTACTCCAGGGTGAGGCAATAATGCTTATTATGTTGATGTCTTGGGTCGTCTGATGATGTGTGGTTTGTAACTTAATACTCCAGGGTGAGGCAATAATGCATCAACCAGTACTATTTGCTAGATTTCATCATTGATATTGTCTTTTCAGGTGTAATATACTAGTACTTCACATACTAGTAGTATATTTTATATAGGGGGGGATTGTGGATTAACTTTCTGTTTGTTTGTTCTTATTGAGTAGATTAGATTAGAGTAGATTCCAATAGAGAAGTAGGAAGTATTTGAGTTATGCTGCGTTAGTTAGCTTGAAACATTTAAATTGTGGGAAATAATATCGAAGAGAATGTAATTAACAGAGTGAGTGAGTGTTGAGACTTTTGACTTGTAATTGGTGTTATTTAGAGCTGGTGGTTGGTTGGTTGGTTTGTGGGGGAATAGAATATAATGGGGGGTGGGGATGATCCTCCGACTCTTGACCATCTGTGACTGAGAGACTCAGAAATGGTGTGATTGAATTGAATTGAATTGATGATGATGATCTGGAGGTGGTGATGGGGGAATGAAAAGGGAGGGAGGGAGGGAGGGAGATTCATTCATTCATTCATTCAATAATGGTCCTTGATTGATTGATGGATGGTTGGTTAATTGGTGGGAATGTGCAGTGATCTGCAGTGCAGGAGGATAACACATTGGTTTTGGTTTACACATACCCGCCCACCCAACCCAATCCATCCAGATCCACTCATAGTACTATTACTATTACTCCTTGCGTTCACTAATAGTGTTCCATTTCTTTTAGACATCATATTTTATGTGGGTAGTTAGTATTTAATATAGGGGTGGATTAGCATTTAAAGTGAGGGTTAATTAAGAATTTATGTGATGTGATTGTAATTTATTTGAATTTTTAATTGATTTATTTATGTGTAATGTGATAGCTGTATGTTGGAAATCTTAATATATTTATTTATTAATGTGATGTGATGGTAGTGGATTTGGTAATTAAAATATTTAATTATTTCCAAAAATGGAAATATGACAATTGTAGTGTGACGGACCAAAAAGGAAAATAAGATAGAATTAGTGGGACGTAAGATTTATTTTGTAATGTTACTCTATTTAATATCTAGAGGCTATTTTGAAACACCAAAATTAGTGATTATCTTCCTTAACTATCACGATTCATTGCCATTAATAATAATATACATTAACTGTGATTAATTGGGCTTAAAATACTAAAAATAACTGAACACATTAAATATCAAACAAATCTCATCTAATTTGGGGAATATACAGCACATCACCCAAAAAAAAAAAAAAAAAAAACTATTCACTACTAGGGTTGCTCAGAACGGTCTAGACTAGACCAAATCATAATTTGAAGGTTTGCTTTGATTTGCGGTTTAAGCGATTTAAAATTTATGGTTTGGTTTTCTTTAAAGGAAAAATGTGGTTTGCGGTTTAGGTTTGGTAATTAACCAAACGAAACCACAAACCGCAATATATATTTAATTAAAAATATATATATATACACATGTCATTTATTTTATTTATACCTTATTAATGCTTTTATTTTGTTGCAAATCTCTCAAAAATTAATTTAGCTCCATCAATCATTGACATTGACTAAAAATGGTGAAATTTTTATTAAAGTTTTGTTACATTTTTATAGTTATTTTAATTTATTTTTTCATTTTACTGTTATATGAAGTATATAATAACAACTACTCCGTATATAATTTATTGTTTTCTTATTCTATAGGTTATTTGACTTGGAGTAACAAGATCAAGAATCAATTTACTTGTTTTCGAATCGTTGTCTATGTATTTATAATTGTAGTTTTATTTTATTTAAAAAGCTTATAATAGTTTTAGTTTATTAAGTATTTGGCTTGTAAACAGTGATTTTTTTTTTAAATAAACTTTTATTTAGCATTTTAGAGTTTGGACTGTTACACTTATGACTGTAATTCACATGATCTTTAAAAAAAGTTAAAAAAGGTTAAACCGTAAACAAACCGAACCAAACTATTTTTTTCGGTTTGGTTTTATTTTTTCCCAAATCATTTTTTTGCAGTTTGGTGCGAAACCGCAACAACCGAAATCGTGTTCACCCCTATTCACTACATCACAAAAATAACTATTAATCTTTCATTCTTTCTTCTGCCGCCATTGGATATTTTCTTTCGCATTTTCCATCACAATGCAACACACAACGGCAGATGAGTGACAAAAAAAAAATGGCATCACATCACAATATTTTACATGGACATTACATGCATAAACAAAGAAATTATATTATCCCAAAATATATTATTATTTACGTAGTATAAAAATAATTTTATAATATATACTCATTTAATAAATAGAGGAATGTCAATCTCCATAATAGGAATGTTGCATGAAAAAAAGGAAAGAATAAATGTTAAATGAAAAATATTTACTTATATATTATCACATAAATAAAAATGGCATAACCTTTGAAATTTTTTTTTTACATGAGCATCACATTAAAAAAAAATGGAATCACATTTGAACAAAAAACGACATCACAATATTTTACATGGATATCACATGCATAAAGAATGAAGTTATATTATCCCAAAATATATTATTCTTTACATATATAAAAACAATTTTAATATATACTAATTCAATAAAATAAAGGAATGACAATTTCATAATAAGAAAGTTACATGAAGAAAGAATAAATATTAAATAAAAAATACTTCCTCGTTCTTTTGAAACTGCAACCTTTACCTATAGCACGCAGTTCAATACATATGTTTAACAATTAATAATTCAAATTGTGTATAAGTAAAAAATTAAAATGGATATTCTAAAATTATAAGATGAGACGAATCCAACAAGATCTCATTTGACTATGTTTTTTTTTGTATAACTATAATTAAAATTTGAATCAAAATTAAAGGACGAATAGTGACAAAACATGGAATGTTGCATTATTATGAGAATAGTATTTATTTATATATCTCTATCATAAAAATAAATTTAAATTTTGATATCAGTTTTAGCATGTCCCTAACCAAAGCCCGAGTGAGTGTATGGTGACGTGTCAAATGCACAGACAGACAGACACAGACAGAACGGTTGAGACGACACGTCGTCAGTGAGTCGTGTGGGACCCAGCTGAAGCACGAGCTGCTGCCGTTTGCCTTTGATTTTTTGATTCGTTTTCCATTAGAGTTCTTTATTCATTCCTGGACGACCACGTCACCCCCTTTATTACTACTAGTATTTAAGTTTAATAAATTTAAGAGTACACGTAGTACGTAAACCGCACAAATAAGCGCTCCTCGTCTCCTGTTTCTGTTTGACTTTTGACCACCGGATTCCAAACCCACTATCAAATCCCATTCATCATTTCCTCGCCTTTTGTTTCCCCCTTTTCCCTTTTTATTACTACTCTACTACTACTACGAGCCCGTTTGGATTGACTTCTAGGGAGGTGTTTTTGGCTTTTCCTTCTGTCAAAAGTACTTCTAGTAGAAATTTGGTGTTTGTTTTGGCTTTTAAGAAAGAGCAAAAGCATCTCGAAAAGCAAAAAAAGTGCTTCTGGGAGAAGCAGCCAAGGGGTGCTTCTCCCAAAAGCAGAAGTCAAAAGCACATCGTAAAATATGCAAGGACTTAAATACCCTCACTATTTAATATAAATTACACTATAAATATATCTTATTATCATATTAAGTAGCATGTCCTTTTTGGTAATTACCACATTCTAAAAGCACTTTTCATTTTTATTCATCCAAACATATTTTCTAGAAAAAAGCCGCTTTTCAAACATTCAATCAAAACACAAAAAGTACATGCTTTTGCTTTTGACTTCTGCTTCTACTTTTAGCTTCTGTTTTTTTCAAAAGTCAATCCAAACGGGTCTTACTTGTACTTTGCCTGGCTTCTAATAACGAACGGACACGTCAACCCCCGCCGATGGAGCATTAATACCCACCGCACCGGATTATTAATTCATTAATTAATGGATTATTTCCGCAAAACGTGTACGCCGGCGATGACGTCGGAATTAATATCATCTGCCTGCCTGCCTCGCCACCACGATTTCTTTTGTGCCAGCTCATCAGTTTTTTCCTTTCTATTTTACTATATATTTTTTTTCATCCAACGGCCAACGCCAGCCCAATACGCCATTTTGCTTTTTTTTCCCATTCCTACTGTTTATATTATTGTTGACTATTTCTCACTCTTTGACATTATTTATTAGTATTACTCCCTCCATAATTTTAACTTATTTTTAACTACCCTAAACTTGCTCTTTTTCCTCAATTTCATGTTTTGGGGATTTTGCGGGCATTTATTAGTTTATTATTTTTTCCAACTGAACTTTTTCTTATTTACTAGTTCATCAAGTTATTCATAATTGTTTGGCTATAAATAATTTTTTTTAAGAAAAAAATACTGAACAAGAGGTTTCTTTTAAAAAAAAGAAATAGCGAATGGATGGCGAAATGAAACAAATAGAGAGATTGGAGATGTGATTAATACGGTATACAGATCTTTTGATTTTCGTAAGATTATGTATCTATTTATAATAAATATGAAATTTTGAAAATTATTTTTAAAGATTATATGAATTCAGATAGCAGTGGTACAAAAATCAGTATTCTCAATTCAAAAAAACAAAAGAATCTCAAATTGTCAGTAGAACCATTTTTAATTTGTTGGTAACTAAGCAAAAGCAATAAGAAAAAGATTAATCTGAAATAATTTTTGTACTAATTTTCATGAAAGAATTCTCCCACCACCACCTTTTTATTTTTATTTTTTTCAAAAGATGAATATGAAATCCAAAAACTGTAAAGATAATAAAAGAATAATACTTTATCGTTTTATTTATTATTTTATTTTAAAAAAAGTCAGATATTCAATGCAGCTTTAATATATTTTTTTTCAGCATAAGGATACATCGGGAAAAAAAATGAAAAAAAAAATGTTTATATAATTGTGGAATTTGTTAATAACAATTATTTATGAATAACAAAATATAATTATATTTTAGGGGTTTATAAGAAATGATGGGATAAAACTTGTTGATTGGTAATATAGGAGTAGAAATTAATGGTATGATAGTGAATAGAATTGTTGAATTCGGAAATGTATTTTTTTTGGCATAGCCGAAGCCAGAGAAAAAAGCTGAAAAAGAAAAAAGAGAAAACAAAAGACAGCACAAAACGAACAACAGAACCAAAGGAAGAAGCTAGATCCTAGGGAACCATGTGCCGGACGCATCCGCCGCCATGTCCCCCATCACAAAATCGGGAGGAAATGCCCACGTAGTGAAAAATTCCTCCACCGAAGCTCCATGTTTGGCAAGCCGGTCAGCCACCTTGTTACCTTCCCGAAGCACATGGAACATCGCACACTCGACGAAAGAATCCCTGATCTCATTGATCCGCAGAATAAGTGCCGCAAAGGGATGGAACTGGTCCCTGGAATTCAATAGCTGGATTGCTGTCTTAGAATCTGAATACACACAGATCTTAGTGATTCCCATGTCCCTGACAAAAGAGAGCCCCTCTGCCAACGCAGCTAGCTCCGCAAAAGTGTTTGTAGCGTTTCCAAGAAATCCCGCAGCGCCACCAAGCCAGTGGCCAGCGTCGTTTCGGACCACCAATCCAAAGCCCGCCCGTCCCGGGTTGCCGGCCGAGCTCCCATCAACATGCAAAATGGTATCAAACCCCCTCTGCATATGCCAATTAACAAGGCGGACTGCCGAATGATGTTGTCCATGTGGAGATCCTGCTTTCTCCAATTCCCCAGCAAGAAATAGGATGTCTCTTTTCAACTTCCATGCAGATTTTGTGGCTCCACGAAACACTCTATTATTTCTTTCAACCCAAATAGTCCAAATTGATGCCAGAAATAAACTGCCAGACAACTGAACCATGACATGCAAAAAATCACGGATAGCCTCCTTCGGAATTGAATCACAATCCAGCGGAAGATTTACCAAAACCATCTTCCAAACCTGCCAAGCCCAAGGGCAATAAAATAAACAATGGTACCAAGTTTCCTCTTGAACTCCACAAAGCACACATAAGGGAGAGGGTGCGAGCCGTCGCCTAAACCGAAGATAATTAACTGGCAAAGCTTCATGGCTGATCAGCCACAATAAAAATGAGAATTTTTCTGGAATGTTAACCTTCCATATCCATTTCCATCCAGCACCAGGCGTCGAGTTAGATGAAAGAAATTTGTATGCGGAGCGAACTGTATACACCCCTGTGGCAGTACCTGTCCAGAGCCATAGATCCTTTGCCAATGGGTGTAGCGGAGGAGGGGGAGAACCATTAATTTCTTCCAGCAAGGGGGTCGGCAGGGGGGTGTAAAGGGCCGTCCAATTCCAATGACCTCCTTCTATCACATCTTTAACCTTAAGGTTAAGATCCTGAGTAGCCACATAAGGAAGAAGCGGTCCCAATTGTCCTCCTTTCCACCATGTCGAGAACCACAACGAAGCATTCCCATCCCCTAATCGAAACTGGAATCCACCTTTGAGGATTGGCAACAGCTTATGCAACAGCCGAGTGACATGGGACCTGGACTGAGCAGGTATTGAGTGAAAATAATCTGAAGCCCGTCGAGTTCCAACTACCAATCGCACCCAGAGTTTGTCCGGGCAGTGGAGAACCCCCCATAACAATTTTCCAAGCAGGGCTATATTCATTAAACGAGCTCGACGGATGCCAAGCCCACCTTCTGCCCTCGGTTGTGAAACCTGAGCCCAACTAATTAAATGAATTCCTTTGTCACTTCCCTTCCACAAGAAACGACTTATTTTACGGTCGATGGCATTACATACCGTCTCGGGAATCCAATGCATCTGCATAACATAGGTTGGAATAGAGGCTAGGACTGATCGACAGAGAGTTAATCGTCCGGCTTATTAAGTAGTTTGGATGCCCATCCCTCAAGCCGTTTATCCATCTTATCAAGGATAAACGCGTAGTCACTACAGCATCTCCTTCCCCGTACCATAGGGAATCCCAAATACGTACCAAAACTAGAAACCTCAGAAATACCCAATGTAGCGACCACCCACTGCCTATCCATAGCCGAGACAGCCGGGGAGATATAAACTGAGGATTTTTGTGCATTAAGAACCATACCCGAATTACGAGCAAATCTAGTTAAACAGTTGGAAATAGTTTGGATGCTCCTTCTATCCATGGCCGAGCACAATATAAGGTCATCTGCAAACCCAAGGTGAGAAATCCCAATTGTGGAACCTGGCAACTGGATTGGGATCCATTCGCCACTGGCAACAAAAGAATTTATTAAAACTGATAGCTTCTCCATCACTAACAAGAATAGATAGGGAGACATGGGATCTCCTTGTCGAAGCCCTCTTCCCGGACGGAATTCTGGCAAGGCCTGACCATTCCATAAAAGTGAAAAGGTTGGGGAAGAAACACAATGCATTATGAGCTCAATAAGTGTACCAGGAAAACCAGCTTCATGTAAGCAGGTCCGTAGAAAATCCCATACGACGTTATCATATGCCTTGGCGATGTCGATTTTAAGCATGACCGCCCTAACCCGCGACTGACTAGCTGAGGCATATCCCAATAGTTCTTGCAGAGTGATGGCATTATCCACTGTCCCCCTACCCGGGAGGAATGCAGATTGCTGGGGCGAAATACATTCTTGCAGGCAAGGCCGGATACGATTAACAATCACCTTCGTACAAATTTTATAAATGACATTACATAGAGTGATTGGCCGGAACTGAGAGAAATATAAAGGCCTTTCAATCTTAGGAATCAAACATATATTAGCCTTGGTTGTCTCTTGAGGCAGAGATCGATCCTGGAAAGCTTTTTGAATAAAATCAACCACTGCCTTCCCAACGGTGTTCCAGTGCTGTTTATAAAATAAGGCAGGAAAGCCGTCCGGCCCCGGAGCAGAAAAACCATGCATCTCTTTCACAACATCTTCAATCTCTTTGCCTGTAACCTCATCGTTTAATGGAGCAATCAGCTCATTCGGGACAGTCGGCAAGGGCACCATCTCATCATAATTAGCTTCGCCTGTACTGACTGCGGGAGCAGCATATAATTCCTTCCAGAATAACCGAGCTTGTGATTTCAAAATTCCCTCATCTTCACACCATTCTCCTGTTTGGAGATGTATCCCATGAATCTTCTCTCGATGATGTCTACACTTTGTGCGGGCATGAAAGTATGCCGTATTTCTGTCCCCACATCTAACCCACTTTTCACGAGCACGCTGATACCAGAAAATTTCCTCTTGTGCTAGAACAGATTCGTATTCAGCCTTCAATTCCTTTTCTAACAGATATAACCGAATAGAATCTGTGCGCTCGAGGGCCCTGGTAATCCCTTCCAATCTTTTGATCAACTTGAGTTTCCGCCATTTAAAGTTCGTCCCATGCTCTCGCTTATAATGAAGAGACACCTCCTGCACCTGTTTAAGATGATCACCAAAAGAACCAGAACAATTCCCCCAGGCCTCCGCGACTGACTCCCTATATCCATTTAACAATGAAAGCGAAGCTTCCCAGCGAAATGGAATAGAGACAGTGTTACGAGCATCCTTATCACACCGCATCAGCAAAGGGCAGTGATCCGAACCCACCATAGGCAGAACCTGTACATGTCCAAATGGAAATTGAGAGACCCAAGCAAGGTTTCCCACAGCCCGGTCCAAAGTCTTATAAATTCTCATAGTATTGCCCAGAGGACGAGACCACGTGAACCGTCCTCCTTGCGTGTTGATCGGCATCAACCCACAAGTATGAAACAAGGCCCCCAGTTCCTCAGCCCTTGTAGGATTAAACAGTCCACCTTGCACCTCCGAAGCCACCAGAATTTGGTTCCAATCTCCAATAATCACCCAAGCGCCAACAATGTTCCCCGCCAAAACCTCAACATCCTCCCAAGTAGCCCTTCGCTCCAGAAAACGAGGGGAAGCATAAATTGCTGTAACAAACCAACTAACTGAACCAATAGATAATTCAATAGTAAGCAATCTATTTGCCTCATTAAAGACCTGAGCCTGGCAAGAAATCCCAATTCTAGAAAGGATCCAGACGCCTCCCGACCGACCCGACGCCTCTTGAATACACAGAGGAACATAGCCCATTTGAGAAAAAAACATATGAGACCGCAGAAATAGGGATTGCGGTTCAAGAACAAATAAGAGGTCCGGTTGGTACTGACGGACCAATTCCTTCAACACACGCTTGGTCGATTGCCCAAGCACACCCCCCACATTCCAAGAAAGAATTTTGAATGATCGGAAATCCATAGGAATGAAAGAAAGGGGGAAAGCTTGACATACCTAGCACTGCATATGAACCTCCTCGTCGGGAGGCTTATCCGGTACCCTGGAGGATGCCGACGGGGTAGGCGGCCTCCTGTCTTGCTGCTCCGACAAACTCGATGCGAAATTGGAAGTCCGCCCATCATGTTCTTCCGGCGAAGACGATGAGGGATTAAAATTCCGCCCATCATGTTGTTCCGGCAAGGGGGTTTCACCTGCCTGGGGAGTTGGTCTAGCTCGCTTTGACTGGCTAGAACGAGCCACATTGGATTGAGGGGAGCTCATAAGTGGGGCTTTCCCATTATTCCGAGCAGGGGGGTGCTTAGATCCAAGTTTCCCAGACCCATTAGAATTGTTGGGCTTAGAAACTACAAAGCCCATCTGAGTATTTAATCCAGTCCTTTTGTCAACTGATTCCTTTTTAGGCCCAGAAGCCCTCCTTCGCTCTACCTTCACCCAGTCATCACCTGTAGGCTGGCATGGGAACGTGGGAGAACCCACGTCTGAACCGCAGGATTCCGTTGCAGAAACCGCCACAACCGTACTGGAGCCCCTTCCGGCTACTGGCTCCGGTGATGTAGCAGCCACCGGAACAGATTGATTCTCCGTCGGAGCAACCTCAGTAGTTCGATGCTCCTTCTCTGGACATCTATTGCTGACATGGCCATACTTCTTACAAGAAGTACATAATAGATGGAGGCCTTCATATGCCACTTTATGCCATTGATCCCCAATCAGGATGCTAGATACGAGCGGTAATCCTAAATCAATTTCCACGCACACCCTAGCATACTTACTCCGTTCAACAAGTTTAGACATACTGTCTACCCGAACTGGCGTTCCTAAAGCTTTCGCCATCTTTGTCAGAAAGAACTCATCAAAATATTCAATACATAATCCCGGGAATCGAGCCCAAACCACAGTCTTCTTAGGCGCCTCAGGTGCCGCAACAAAATCAGCCCGCCATGGAGAAATCAAGAGGTAGCTATCAAAGAGCTTCCATGGACCATTATTAAGGACCAGTGTCCGATCATGTTGCTGCTTAAACTTCACCAGAAAATATCCGGCATCCAATTCCCTCAATTCAAACTTACCCTTCATCTTCCATAACTTTTCCAGCCTGTCTTTCAATGCTACATAACCTGCCTTCTTCCCCAACAGAGACACAATTAGAGCATCTTCCCACGGCTTGCACATAAGAGCCTTTGCTTGGGGATCAATGGTAATTCTTGGTTTGAGCCGATCGCCTCCGATGAAATCTAGCACAACCAGTTTTTCCTTGTCCGGACTGGCCATAAGAGGAGCCGACATTGCTTCCTTACCCTCCAACACCATATCCCGGAAGGAGATTTTTCCACCGGTGAACACAAAGGGATCCGGCGGCCGAAACTCTGGACCTGCCGAGAGCATATTCACGTCCACGCTTGCCATAGATAGTGTTACCGAATTCGGAAATGTATTAGTATTATGTATGGGATTGGAGTGTTTTTTATGTGAATATCATAATATCCCATGTTTTATTTAACCAAAAACAAATCTCTCGAGATCAGATGGACGTGTTGATAAGCATGCAACAGGCAAGCAGATAATTCATAAAATTTTGTATTTAATTTTGTCTAATGAACAAATCCCATCAAAATTTAATACTCCACTATTCGAGTTCCATCACAAATTTTGGAAAAGAAGCTGTATAAAACATAAACATTTCAAATCAATTTTTGAATTGACCAAATTATTCGATAGATATTAACTAGCGTTGCCCCTTATGTGGACAACTACTTCCAAATTTACTCAAATATGTACACATTTATAAGGAAAATAATTCAATATATTAAATCTTTAATCTTAATTACTCAATCCTAACATATCATAAGTGGAGAATTAACAAGATTCATCCTAACATTATTCACCACAAAAACAAGATCATCATAACATTTTCCTTTCATTATTAATGTAGTAGTTTGGTAATTTGGAATTTCTTAGAACTAAAAAAAATAATACTAATAATAATGATAAAGGCTCTAGAGTGCGAACCAAACTACCAAAGCCATTACTCAGTATTTACTATGAAGGGAGTCGGTGACGGTGGTCGGTGAGTTAGTAATATGAGTTAATTGTTCTACTAAAAAAGTTTCCCCAATAGTAATAGATGATGATCGGAATATTTAATTTTTTTGTTCCTATTTTTTTTCATTTATTTATTTAAAGCTCTAATAAAATTTTTCGCCTTTTACTAGGGTGGTTCGGTACTGTATACCGAAAAAATTTCGCCGTACCGTATACCGTACCGAACTTTACGGTATGGAAATTTTCATACCGTTGCCGTACCGCACCTTTCGGTATACCGATCTTCGGTATACCGAAATTTTCGGTATGAAAAATTTCCATACTGTTGCCATACCGATATTTCGGTATGTTCGGTATATACCGGTATACCGAACCTTCGGTATATACCGGCATACCGGTATCACGGTATATACCGACATACCGAACATTCGCTACATACCGACATACCGGTACTGCGGTATATACCGACATACCGAACATTCTCTATATACCAGCATATCGGTATTGCGGTATATACCGGTATCGCGGTATATACCGACATACCGAAGAATCGGTACATACCGATATACCGATACCGCGGTATATATCGAAGTTCGGTACGGTAACGGTATACCGCGATATCAAAAAATTTATACCGTTACCATACCGTAAGATTTCGGTACGGTATCATACCGTACCGAAAATTACGTTATACCGAAAATTTTGGTATTCTCGGTATTTTTTCGGTACAATATGTGCGGTATGCGGTATATTCGATATTTTTCCCAGCCCTACCTTTTACTAAAGCTCTAATAATTACATTGACAAAAAAAATCTTGTGGACTGATTTGCAATATCAGGGCAGCTGTGGGGCCAAAGTGAAATTACGCAATATACCATTACAGCTGCGAGGACACGTGTCAAGTGACATGGAACGTTGCCTTGGCGCTCTGGTCCATGACCATCTTCTTCTTCGTGTTCTTCACATTTCAATTTCTCTCTCTAGGAAAAATTCTCGCCCGCTCTAGAGAGAGAAAAAAAATGCGACTGGTCTAGAATTCCCTGCTGGATTTCGATTTCGATTCTCAATCGAGGTATGTGGTGCTCCGAGGTTTAATCTTTCGATGAATGTTGGTTCAAATCTTGTATTTTTAGGTTGCGTGCTTGGTGATCACTGTGTTTCGCCTTTTGTGCGGAGCTTCTTCCGTCGAATCGTTGTTTTGACTTGAATTCTCATTCTAAATAGTAACCTTTTTTCCATTTGTTGGTTTTTAGTTTCCAGTTTACTGATTTAAGGGAGAAGTGCTGAAAATCTCGGACTTGTGAGGTTGGAATTTTTGCTGTGATGTTTGTGGTATTGACATGCCTAATTGAGAATTTTTGTTTAGGGGCAGTTACTGTGTAGAATTTTTCGCAATTGAGTTTCTATTTACGTTGCTCTTATTTTTCAAGTTTTTTTTTTTTTTTTTTTTTTTTTTTTTTTTTTTTTTTTTTGGGTGTGGGTGGGTGTTGGTAGGGGGATGTAACATCGGCTCGGTAAAGGTTTCGCAATTGACATCCAATTTGGAATTTTTGTTGGTTGGCGGGAATAAATTAGTCTTCTCATGATCGGCCTGCACTAAGGGAAGAAGAACATAGTGAAAGGACAGAAAAAGCCCTTGTTGCTTTTCTTCCTCTCTTTTGAGCCTTGAGGTCTGAGGGGGTTAGGGGGCTTGCACCTTGTGTGTGTGTGTTTCCTTTTTTGTTTTTTTTGGCCAGCACATTTGGTTATTCCTTAGGATATTATGACTTTATTCCGTTGTATCTTAATTGTGTATGCTTCTAATGTGATTAGTTATCTGTATGTTCAAGTGATGGATAATATGTTCGTGCATTAACTATTCTCAGCCTCGCACACGTTGGATGCATGTGTTTATAATTATCGCAATACATTTACTGGAATATCTCAATTTTTATTCTTAGTAATATAAAGTATGGCACTTATCCTTTAATTCTCGAGGTATGTTTCGAGTTGATAGATGCCACGTGTCCTGTCTTTAGTCGATCCCATATCATTGGATGCTTAGATGATGTTAATGATAGGTTATAAATTGCTAAGTTAATGCAGCATCTATGTTTGATCATTTTAATTATTTTTTGATTCCTTAATATATAGGAGTATTTTTTTTTCCTTTGTAAAATCCTGGATACAAGCTTATCTTAACACACTAGTGAATCTTTTGCATTGTGACTTCTAAAGGTATAATCTACAATGGCATTGTTTCTTATGCAGGCTTCTCTTTTGAAAAACACTGATAATAACATTCTTGCTTTGCTGAAGCTGTTCAGAACTGGTGTTAGACTTAAATTGCTATCTGAGTTAGTAGGGGGTGATGGAACATAGCAAAGAAGGGCAGCCTTCAAATCCCGAAAAATCTTCTTCGCCTGCTAGGGTGAGTAAAGAAGGGTTAACCTTTAATAATGTGATTCATTAAAAATGGGAATATTCTTGTTGGTTTGAGACCTGGATGCTAGTGTCCACCTAGGAAGTTCTTATTCTCAGTTCAAAGGCCATTTATTTAAAATAAAATCCCTTTTTTGAGTTACTTGAACATTCCTTTGACAACAGCAGGACCAGCATAGCATTCCATCATATCCTGACTGGGCAGCAATGCAGGTGATGTTCTCCATTACCAAAATTTCTTCCAAGTCAAGAATTCATACTGATTAGATACTGTCAAAGTTGAGGGTTTCTTGATGCTAATCACTACTGATAAATGATCAGGCTTACTATGGTCCCCGGTTTGCAATTCCACCATACTCAGCTGTTGCTTCTCCGCATGTCCCTCAGCCTTATATGTGGGTGCCGCCACAGGTATGGCTCCATCTGTCTGATACTTGTGGATGGGGAGAATTCTTAACAGTGGAATAATTTATTAACAACGTTTGTATTTTCAGTCCTTGATTCCTGCTTATGGGCCTCCATACGCTGCATTCTATGCACATGGTGGGTTTTTCGGACATACAGGAGTTCCTATAGTAAGTTTCACAAATATCAAACTTCATTCTATTAATTAAGTATGTATTTCCAACTATTCTGAGTCCTATCACTATTACTTCCTCGTAAGTTCATGGTGTGGGATAAGAAGACAATATATTAAAAGACAAGTTGATTCTAACATGTGTGAGCATTTAGGCTGGTTCGGCCTTTCCTGCGGAATCACCCGCCAAGTTATCAGGCAATATTAGTGGAGGGTTTGTGAAGAAGCTCAAAGAATTTGATGGCCTCACGAAATCAATAGGTAATGGAAATGCTAACAGCGGCGAATGTGGAACAAATCCTAGGCAGACAGAAAGGTTAGCAGATATCTCTGAAGCATAAATTCCTTAGTAGTAGTCATTTTTCAACTGCCTGGATCTCCATAATTGCGAATTTTTTTTAGTTCCTGCTTGACCACATTAAAACTCATGCTGTTGGCATGACGGAGTTATATTTGTATGAGCAGCGAAGATACTAAAGGTTCTAGTGATGGAAGCAATGGTACTACAGCTGGAGTAAGAAGCAATAATTCTGAAAAGCAGTGCTTGTTTGTTTTTATGTTATATAATGTAAAGATTTCCTTACCTTTTTATTGTTTATGCTATAATTTAATAGGTTGGTGAAAGCCGCCAGAAGAGGAGCCGACAAGGATCTCATAGTAAATGTCTTCTTTTCTGGATTTATTTTGCATTTATGTTTTTGTCGCGTACCACATAAATTCTACTATTCTAGATGTGAATATCCTATTCATTTATATGTATGTCTGATACGTCAACATCTTGGCAGCAGGGAATGGAGATGCTAAGAAAAAATGTCGTCCAGTTCCTATTGCTGAAGGCTGTCAAGATTCTACCAAACCAATCAATTCAGCAAATACCTCAATAGAAACAATAGAAAACATGAAAATTGTAGTGCCGAAAGAAGAGGATCTTTCTGATCCAAATACCAACATTCCAATCCCATACTCATCAATGGCAGATGAAGCCTGGTTACAGGTTTGCTAGTTGGACATATTTCATTTATAACTTAGGCTTGCAATTTGAAATTCTCCAAGAATTCATTAAGCATATGGCCATCAGTCCAGGGCAACAATTGGCTACCTGTATAAATTTTAGGATGCAAACTGTTAAACAAGTTTTAACTCCTTTTGCAACCCCTTCTGTCTTTCAATTGTCTTACACAGAATGAGCGTGAGCTAAAACGAGAGAGGAGGAAGCAGTCCAATCGGGAGTCTGCTAGAAGATCCAGGCTGAGGAAACAGGTGCGACTAACCCATCATAATACCATATATCTAAAGAATAATAATTAAAACCACTGTGTCATCCTTTACCATTTCCAGCGTGCATCATGACTTTGCTGTAATCCTTTACTGTTGGATACGTTGTTATTATGTTGTATGGGGCTTAAGTTAATTGACCCATTAGTTATAGAGATGTATAGCTCTCTCTTCATTGTATTGTGAAGCTTAGTTTTTACCAGTATACTGAATTATATCCTTTCTCATGTTATTAGAGCCTTAGAATTAGGGTCTCATTAACTATTTCCCTTATGCATAGGCTGAGATGGAGGAACTTGCCGGAAAAGTTAAACTGCTAGCTTCGGAGAACATGACTCTCAAATCAGAGATAAACAAATTAGTGGTGATGTCTGAAAAACTGAGGCTTGACAACATTGCGTTAACGGTATCCCTGCCGCACCATATTTGTCTCCGTGTTCTAATTCTATTACCGGTATCTTTTTACAAATGTATGTGTGAAAAATTGCTTTCCAGGGGAAACTAAAAGCTGCTTCCATAAAGGAAGAACCGATCGATGGTGCTGACTCCAAACTGAAACCTGACGGCACACAGAACCTACTGGAAAGAGTAAACAAGAGCACTTCCACCAATGAGGGAGACTCGTATGAGAATAGAAATCCTGTGACAAAACTTCACCAGCTGCTTGATCCCAGCCACAGAACTGATGCTGTAGCCGCTAGTTGATGGACTGACCGGAGACCGAGATGATTTGTCATATTGGTAAACTTCTAATCTAAAGTTTCAATGAGCAAAAGAGTAGATCAAGAAAACTAGAGAAAATTGACATTCAGCTGCAGTCTTTTTAACATGATTAGGCTGGAATTTAATTTTAAGACAAGTTTCTGGGGGATGATCCTCGGACTCTTGACCATCTGTGACTGAGAGACTCAGAAATAGTATAAATTTAAACGGCTCGTCTAATTATATAATGTGAGTTTAGGACTTGTGGTATTTATTTAAATTACCCATGGAGTTGTACATTACGATTATGGTATGGTGTTGTTGAGTAGGCAGCAATGGACAGTATTTGTTTGATGCTATTGAGATTGAAAGCGGAAAAAGAAAGAATAGTAAATAAATTCACTGCAGCAATTACTATAGTGTACATGACATTTAGACAATGACCATATCAATTTGGTTGAACATTGGGTGCCACACGTTTTAAAAGGGCAGTTAGTAGTAATTAGTAGTATTAAAGTCCATTTTTAAATAGGGCAGTGCCTGTGCCTGTTCCACTGCCAGTGATTGTTGTTTTCTTATTTACTAAAGTACTCCATCTCCATGATACTTACTACTCTCACATCAAATCTCTTTGCTCCAATATTGGTATGGTTGGGAACTAATAAGAGTTTAGCGTATTGAGTTTAGAGTCTGGAGTTTGAAATTAATTATGAAAAATAATTTTAAATTTGAATAATTGTGTTTGGTAATACAATTTTAAATTGGAGTTTAGAGTCTGGGGAATGAATAACGTTGTGTGGCTTAATTCCTACATTTTGGATATTACAAACCCATTTTCTCGTAATCCAAATCCTACATGTACTAGCCCCGTCCACATAATTTATCACTATTTTTTATAAATCAATTTTAACATAATATTAATTATCCTAATTATTATATACTCATAAAAAAAAACTAAATTACGTATCATTTTGTTAAATTCCTCTAATAATTGTTCACCAAAAAAATTCCTCTAATAATTCACTAAATAAAGGGTTTAAATCTCCATTATTTGGCATGTTGCAAACTTTTGCAATGCTCTGCTTCCATAAAAAAAAAGAGAGCTCTAACTTTTTCTTTTGCAGATAATTAAACCTTTTTAGGCTACTTTTGTCATAAATACCCACTTCTATTCTTTTGGCAATCTAGCCAGGTTTTTGCACGCCATAAAATTATTTATTTCTCTCCTCTCTTATTTTTTTGCCGAGTGTTTTATAAGCAACAATTACAATTTATCTGGTAATATAGAATATATATATATATATATATATACTCCTTTTACATGCGTTACAACTTATATCACTCAAAATCAACAATCATTATTGTATTTCACTACTACTAAACTATAAAAAGAATTAAATATATATTATGAATAAGGTTTTAGCCCAATGAACTAAGATTATGACTTATAAGGGTACAAAGTAGCTGGGAATGCGTTCTTTTGTACTATTTTTTTTATCAAAATCTAAAACGACTATAATATTTTGCCCAATTGATAAGGCAGTATTTCTTACCGTATAACTACCTCCCTCAATGTTTTTGCTACGGACCCACCTGATACGCATGCCGATACATATTTTTAACGGTTAACAATTTAAATTGTGTATAATAAAACATTATAAAAAATTGATATTCTAAAACTACAATATTATGCAAATTTAATAAGATCTCACTTCACTATATTTTTTATTGTATAACTATGATAAAAATTTGAGTCAAAGTTAAATAGTGAATAGTGGTAGAAAGTCGAACGCGGCGATTACAATGAGATGGATGAAGTATTATTTAGAGTATAATAAAAGGGAGGAGGAGTAAACGAATAGTAGTAGTATCAACACATGATGCGGTTCAACGAATCAGTTTGAATAAAACCTCAACGGCCCACAGTAGGGACAATTCTTCCTGTATGAAGAGATCGTGGGCGAATCAGGAAACCGGCGATAGGCCTGATCCGATTGGAAAGGGAAACAGAGGTACAATTGCGGCCAAATTGTTCAAGGGCATTAGCGACTCGTTGCCGAAAAGAGATGAGCCGCCTGATGAGGCTAGTGAAATGCAATTGAAGAATTGTTGAGCGGTTACATTGGCTTGACCTTCCAATTCTTTTAAATTTTATGGATTTTACAGATTTTAGAAATTACAAAATGCTATCTTGGAATGTTGGTGGAATTGTGGGGTTATATTCACGAAGGATGTTGAAAGAGATGGTGAGACAAGTAATTCGGATGACGATTCGAATGAGAAGTTCTTTACCACTTGGGCTTTCCCGCCGAACATCGTCTTGAGGGTCTTACTGCAGACGCCTTGGGTGTTTGTTAGCCTAGTTTGTATTTCATGTTACTCCCTCCGTCCCACCACACTTGTCATGTTTGACTTTTTTACACTGTTCATTGTTCAGCTTTGACTCAACTTTATCACAATTATATATTTAGAGAAAAATAGTCGAGTTGGGTCTTGTTAATATCGTATGATCATGTAGTTTTATAATATATATTTTGCAAAATTTTTCATTGTACATATTTTGAGATATTAACAGTTGAAGTGGATTGTGTGCAAAAGTGAAACAAGACAAGTTAAATGGGACAGAGGGAGTATTATTTTTCTTTCCTGTCTTTTTCTCTTTAGTCTCTTCCTCTGTGTTATTTTCTTTTTGCTTTTTTTTTTTTATATTTAACTTTCGTGTTTGTGTTTAGGGTTTTCTGCGGTCATGGAATTGGTTTATGAGTATGTTTGGGAGCAAGCATATTTTGGAGCATATAGCATATTGGAAGAGCATATCCTCTCACAGTTCTCTCTCCGAATCTGCTATCTGCTAGCGAATCTGCAGACTCCCAAACATCCCCTATAAAAAAAATTCCACCAAAAAGAAAAAGGAATTCAAGAAAGGATCAGGAAATTAAAAAATACAGCAGTACTAGTATAAAAGAAAAAGGAAATATGACTGACAAATGTCAGTATATTCCCACCTGGTTATTTTTGTAAGACCCCCGGATCTTCTGCCCCGCTCCATCTTGCACCATGCGCCGCGAGAGCATAAATGGTACTATGTTCGCGCTGGGAGCTTCACTCCCGGGGCCTCTTGAAAAGTTGGTCCAAATTCGATTGTTGCGTCAAGAAGAAGCAGCGGAAGAAACAAATACGAAAAGAATCGGACCAAGTCGTCTTCCTCCGCTGTTCGCTCGCTCGCTCTCTCTTCAGGTGACCTTCTCTTTCCCTTGCTCTATTTAGGCTTAGGGTTGTTTTATTTCTTCTTCCAATCGGATTTTGTTGATTACTCTCTGTGATTAATCCTCTTTTTGGGTTTAAGATATTCGGCGGATTTGATTTCACCTACCATGGCTTCCAAACGGATCTTGAAGGAGCTCAAGGATTTACAGAAGGATCCTCCCACTTCCTGCAGCGCAGGTCCTTTGTCTTATCCCAATTTAGGATGTAAATGGACTTGTTTTTTTTCATTTGATTCTTTTTTCGAGTGTTTTGGGATTGATCTACGAAATCCGGATGTTTTTTGTTCCTAAAGACGTAACCATTTTACATCCTGTGAGTCCTGTTGTATTGTACCCAGATTTTTGGAGGGTTTGGTGGGTAGTGTTGATTTATGGTGGGGATCTTGATAATTTTAGGGATAGCATGAGTGTCTCAATGGATTTCATTTCTTCGTCTTGAAAGTTCATTGGTTTTTGGAAATTCTTTGAAAATGCCTTCGTTAATGAAATCTGGGGCTGGACAGAAACTAAGATTGTCTGGTTTTCGATTCCTTCAGTTATGCGTCTATGAATTTCAGTTGCAAGTTTGCTTACATGACTTGTGATTCTGAGGAGTTTTTTTATTTTTTTATTTTTATTTTTTAATGACTATTTTCTGATGTTTTCGTTGTTTGATTCTTGATTTGGTGTGGTCGCAGGACCTGTTGGAGAGGACATGTTTCACTGGCAAGCGACAATAATGGGTCCACAGGATAGCCCTTACGCAGGAGGAGTGTTTTTGGTCACGATTCATTTCCCTCCAGATTATCCATTCAAACCCCCAAAGGTGTGTGTTAACTTCTGTTTTCCTTGGATCTGTAGACTTGATTTTACTCGCAGTGGATGGCATTAGGAAATTTATCTGCCTGTTTTCTTGATTGTATTGTAGGGACTGTGTAGAAATGCTAGTTAAGTTTTGATGGTTTTTCCTTGTGTTATTGTGATTGTCTTGTAACTTTATCCAACACTGATATGCGATAGGATCTGTATAACTTAATATGTTCTGGATTCTACTCTTTGTTGATTTGATTGTGTTTCATTTTTCAAGTTATAATCAGGTTCGGTTACTCGAATGAGCCTTATTCTACAAGGGCTATAACATACTATATTTCAATAGAATATATGTGTGGCCTTATTACTCTTGATTATAATCAAGTATTCCAGTACTTTTTTTTCTATATTTTTTATAAGAAATGATGGTTCATTTTCAAAGAGGGCACTTCTTTGTCTTTCTGTTTATTGAGATATTTTGTTAATGATTAATTTAGGAATGCTAAAGTTCTTGCTTCCTTTCACGACTTATATGAAGATGTACCACAATATTGTCCCCCAGAAGTCTTAAGCAGGATTCACCTCTACGCCATATGGCTCTCACAAATGAATTGTGTACATTTATATTCTTAATTTTGAAATTAATTAGTTTCCAAGTCTCAACTCCTTTTATCCTCTCTACTTGACAAATTATGGAATGGTGTAAGAAATTAATTGAAATCAGAATTCGATTAAAAGTGCTAAAACTTGGAAACAAAGAAAACTAGTAAAGCACTAGGTAAGATGGCCTACTGTCACCTATCGAATTCATGTTAAATATAATTGTGGTTGGATTTATGCTATAACGTTCAGCATGCTTGTTTTTCCTTATTATTTGTAAAATTGTATGAAATGTGTGTATGTATTTTCTCATGGCTGGATTTTTCAGGTTGCATTCAGGACAAAGGTTTTTCACCCGAACATCAACAGCAATGGCAGCATTTGCCTCGACATATTGAAGGAGCAGTGGAGCCCTGCCTTGACAATATCCAAGGTTTGATTTCATCTGCTTTTCTTCTCTCATGCAAATGCTGTGGTGAACATGTGGCCTTTGTTCTTCCTTCTCATTTTACGTAAAATCAGTAATAAATTGATTTTATTTATTTTTTATTTCTTATTTTATAAATATTATTCCCATGAGCCACTTGATCTAATTATAGTTATTATTATTATTATTTTTTTTTTTCTTCACGCACACATGCATGTATTGAGTGTGTATTGTGCAATAATGTTAATTAATATATAGAAGTCAAGTGGCACTCGAAGACATGAAAACTTCTTTCTCAAAACTACATATATCCCTCCCCCTCCACCACTGTTTCCTTGATGGCCAAAATATGGTTTTCAATTGTTTCAAATAGGGTCAACTCTTTTCAATTGAGAAGTGGAAACTTTTTAGCTTTTGTAAAATGTCCTTATTTAATGGCAATTATTGTTTTCAGTTCATTTAATAAGAGTATTACATTAAGTATAGAAATGAAGTTTTAATTTTGCAACGAAAATATCTAATTGTAATCTGTTCAACAAGAAGTTGCCATAATCCATTTTGTTCCTTGAGATCAATAAGATGGGCAGCCCCTTTACTGACTGCAGTGATCATATATCGTGTGTGCTTTAAGGTGTTGCTCTCAATTTGTTCCCTTCTGACGGACCCAAATCCCGACGACCCGTTGGTGCCAGAAATTGCACACATGTACAAGACTGACAAGGGAAAGTACGAGCAAACTGCCAGGAGCTGGACTCAGAAGTATGCGATGGGTTAGTGGTGATATTATTTCTTGAATGACTTGATTACATTATGGTGGCATTATGTGAAAAAAAAACAATTACCTGTTATATTATTATGTGTTTTCTGCAATGGACGAGTGCTTGAAAGCCAATGCGCCAATGGGTTTGAAATAACTATAGAGAGAGTACCCGGTACCAACTGTGACTGTATAACTGTGAAATACAACTAAATTATTTTGCGGTTTTTGTTTGGTGTGTGGGGATATATAAAATTTTCGTTTGGAAGTGAATTGTTGAATTAGATGTGCCTGATGTGTGTTTCTGGCTGGCTGGTAATCTGTGTAGCTGCATTTTGTGATGTAACTAACTTCATATCACTAGTTGCTTATGGAAATTTGCTATGTTTTACACTTGTGACTCTGAATGCACACATTTTGTTGTGATGAGGTCTGTGTCTGTTATCCCCGATCCTTTTGTGCGAGTTGGGGTCTTGTTGCGTGCTGCTTATTGAGGGCATTTGAATGTCAATTTATGCAGAGTGAATTAGTAGTAGTATTTGTTAGTATTTAGAAGAAAAACTAGGGTGGGGCAAGGGGAAAATTGCCGCATGGCATTGATCATAAAGGCATCATTTTGAATTGTCACTATCACCATAGGTTTTCTAGTAGCAACAGCTTTTAATCTTGTTTTTTCAAGTTTCTTATTGGAGACTTTTGGCAGTTTTTTGCCTCTTCAATTAGTAATCAGCATGGCAGCCTGCTCCTACAGATTACTTCCATCATTTTTTATTTTATTTTTTTAAAAATAATTATTATCATTATTAGTATTTTTTATATTTTTATATTTTTTTTTTTTGCATTTTCATGATGGAAAATTAGTTACGACAAATATACGCAGTTCAAGAAACCGTATGAAAGATATGCAGAAGATGGTCATGGCCTCATGGGGAGAAATATTCTTTTTGTCTTTGCACATGGAATGGACAGAGAAGAATTGGCAAAATCTTACTATTTACAGTATTTATTTATTTTTTTTCGGAGAAAGAATTGACGAAATCAAGTGCTAGAAAAGTCCATCGATCATGCTTGTGCATTTTGAGAAGAAAATCAGAAATATTATAGTCTCAACTACACTCTATATATATATATATATGTACATTACATTGATTTCAAAGGACCAAAAAATAGAATTAAAAAGCAACAGCACTCTTAAAACTGCTGGCGGTGGGGAAGGGGGGGACAAGAACAAGTTTGCAAAACATATGATAGTAGTAGTACTAATAAAGTAACCAGCAATGCCTCCTATCAAACACCATTAATCTCGTGTTTCATATATTTATTATACCTATTTATTTCTCAATGCCTCATCCTACACTATGGTCTATATGGTCTTTGGTCGTCGTGTATTATCTATCCCTATCCCCAGGCAGTAAGTAATGCAATCCTTTCCCAGCCCTACTGGCTACTGCTGTTGGATCAAAAACCCACAACCACCTCCACCTCCACATTCCAATTCCAATTCCATCATATCATGAGAAATCATTTCTTCATAAACTGCACTCTATACCAACTACCAACCAATCACCACAACATCATAGTATAACTCTTAATAATGATCTAAACAGCCAACAATATCTATCATATCCACAAACAGACATAGACACAGACACAGCCCCTTACTTAATTGGATCATCAAATCGCATGTCCTTCAAGCCAACCGCAGTATGTTTATGCTTCCACCTGAGTTAGCAGCCGCAATCATTTCTGATTTCTGCCTCCAGCACACGCTTGAAACAAAATGTGCATTGCTCTGCTGCTCACCATCCATGAATTTATGGCAAGTGATTGGCATTGGCAACGATCTATAATATGCATAAACCTGAACGCACACAACAACATGGTTCCCAAGTAACAACAACATTTGAATTCTAATGCTTTTTCTAACATGGTACCAAGGCAAAGACCGTCTTTTGGTCGAGTTTCCATGTTTAACGTAAAAAATGTGTTGAGAAAACTACCTCATTTGTTTCGGAACCACAAACCATATATCCATCCGACACTGCCAGCCCGACAAAATTCTACATGAGAAAAATAAAAAGCAAGCAATTAACAGTTAGGCAAAAGGCCAAATACAATGAGATGGTAGTAAACCATGCACGAAAAGAGAAACTCAGACTAACTTTCTCATTGGCATGCCCGCTATAGGTCAAGCAACATGCATTTGAGGACAACCCCTCCAAACAAGTCTTCTTGAGGTCCCAAAGTTTCAGGGTATTGTCTGTGGAAGCAGATACAAGAGTTTCTGAATCTAAATACCTCACATAGCTAACGGCCTTCCCATGACCAGCCAATGTGCACCATGGAACTCTTGTATGTCGAACATCATAACAGTAGATTTTATAATCAGCAGAACCAAATGCCAGCAGATGGGATGAGAATGGGGAAAATTGGACACAACAAATGTTGGATGGATTCCAAATTGTTGCAATCGAGTTTTTCTGTAAAAGCAAACACTTCTTTTTACTAGTAATATGTACTACAATATACTTGAGTTTTTTTTATGCGTCAACAAAATGAAGTAATGACTGGTCTAAATTCAAAATAGTAAATACATGCACCCAATGTTATCATGCATTCCCTCCATTCAAATATATGGCATCATTAAAAAAAGAAAAGAAAAGAGTGACTTAAGATACCTCGTCCGTGCTCCATATCCTAACAGAACAATCATCGCTGCCACTAGCCAATTTCGACGGATCAACTGGAGAAAAGTCAACAGACCATGCTCTTGCCTCATGCTCCTTGTACTTTACAAATGCATGTCCGGTGCTCGTATCCCATATCTGCAGCAATCCATACAGCATCAAGAAAGTATGATGAACCACAATGAAATTATCTGCATTGGCTCAATAGATAAAAAGAAAAATAAGATATTTTAAGATTCTTCATTTCAAATTAGAGGATTTAAGTTGATGAAGAAATAAGCTGGTATAAATTGAAATGAGACTTGGATAATGGGACCCAAAACAGATTTATACCTGAACGAGACCATCATAGTCGGTTGAGGCCAAATAGTTTTTGATGTACTTATTCCAGCAAATACAGCTGAACTTAGATTTGTTTGACATTTCGAGCACTGGATACTGAACATCTATATTGTCGTTCAGAAGAGAACCGAGCTCAAAGATTTTGATCTTCTTTGAAACCCCAGCAGCAGCCATGTACTCTTCTTCTCGATCGAAACTTAATGAGCAAATGACATTATTCTTGTTAAGAATGTCACTGCTCCTCAATGTTCCACACACCTCAAATTTGGTGTAGCGGGCAAACTTACAAACACCATTAAAGAAGGTTCCAACACGATCAACAGATTTTTCTGTGGTATTTTGTTGAGTTTGAACCAAAGACCAATTGTCACGGTTCGACAGGACATCCTTGTCTGATCGATCAACACCAGGCTGTTCATTAAGTTTAGCTGGTGATTTCATGCAGAAATAAGCATATTCTAGCTGGCTTATGTTACCCAATAATTTGTCCCGCAGTGCAATTTTCCCTTTATTTGGATGAGGCTCAGATCCTGAATTACAGAACCTACTATCCAGGTATTTCTTACAAGAATACCTTTGTTCGACCTCCTTAATATCTTTGTCCAAGAATTCTATGCTTTCAGTCAAATCCAAGAGCCTACTCTGCATATGTTGCTTTAATGAAACTAGAAAGTGAATCAAAAGATCTGATTCAGGGTCATCAACAATGTCGGAAAACAATGCATTGTTATTGCAGGGGCTTGTGATCTTGTACCCATGTAACAACTCAGATTGGAGGATTTCACTGTTGTTATTACAGAGAAGGAAATTTTCAAAACTTAAATCACTCTTCAATAATGTTTTTAAATATGAAACTGGAATACCTGGTTGTGGGGCGAGAAGAAGGATTGGGATGGAGCAACCAGAAACAAAATCCAGCTTCCTTGGGCCATTTGGAAAGAAAACTTGGAGGGAGGATCAGGCGATGCAAATCCAGCATCGCTGCAGAATGAGCTTCCATTGATTCAAAACTACAAAGAAACTGAAAATAAATTCTAATCAGAGCTGATCACAAGTCCCAACCATTGTCTTGCACTTTGTATTAACGTGCTTTCTTACCTCGAATAGCATGAGCCCCAATGCATAGATGTTTAATGGTAGTAATTCTGTGACATTTGATCCCTCCAGACAAGCATACCACTTCTTTTCCAGCTGAGAATATTCAGATGTCAGCCAGCACGTTGCAGCAGACACACCTTCAAATTCTGAAGGTTTGCTATTTTTCAAGTCAACAATATTAGGACCAAAGTGACAACTAGCCTCGTGTGCTCGAGACCTTGCTGATATGTCATGAACTGAAATTTCTAGCACCGAGCTCCTCCTTTTCTTATTAACCTTGTTTGCATTCAGCAACTCCATCTCCAATAGTGATCCAATGTATTTTACTTTCCCAGACCTCAATAAGATAAATGATGATGGCCATAGCTCCAGCAAGGCAATTTCTTGACAGTGTGCATTATCCACTATCTGTACAATTTGCTTAAACAAGCACAATGTGTCGTCCCTATTTACAGTAGAACATCTAGACACTAACCATTCTCTCAAGTTAATTCCACATTCGAATTCTTCTCTTGCAATGTTGTTGGAATAAAGTTGGTTGTGCAGGGAATCTCCATCCGTGGCAGAATCAGATACCATTCCACTCGAGGAAGCCTGCTCGTTTCTAATCTTGTCCATTTGTATGCTTCTGTTTTCGTACCAGTCACTTGATGTGGTGTAATATTCACGATTTGCACATGGGACATGCTTTTCGGTAGGTTGTCCAAGGAAGACCTTATTAAAGCTGGTAGAAGAAAGATATCGTGACTGAAAGTTGCCAACATTGCCCATTTGATTAGCTGAACTTTGACATGAATCCCCATTCTCATTACTCGACAAATGTTTCACCTCTTGGAAGCTTCTAGAAGTTCTCAGTACACACTCCCTCGAGCTTAATTCTGACAAACTTCCATCCTTAAACACTGAATCTCGGTATCCTGCCCTACTATCATGCCCTTCCTCCACCAACTCATATGAGCGTTTCCCTTTATGGTTTATTTCTTTATTAGTACTTGAGCAGCCAACAACATACGCATTAGAATATCCATAATTTCTCAAAGTCGACTTCCTAACAGAAAGCGACGGATTGTTTGTGTAATGATTACTTGTCAAATGAAACTTGGAATTAGCAAGTGAATTTCCACATTTACTCAAATTAACATCCTTCGCTGTATTTAAACTGGTTAGAGCTGAACTTCCAGGTTGCTCGCTTGCTGTAGATGCACAAGAATTCGGTAACATAACTGACCTACGACCCTCTGGTCCAATGTAATTCTTACAAATCTTACCATCGTGATTCCCGTCATCAGCACTTGTTGTCTCAACAGCAGATATTTTCTCTGATGGATGTTCCATTGAAGCCCAAACATACACATTAGATCAGTTAATGCTGCTTCACTTTAAGCTACAAATTGTAAAATGCATTTGTTACGTAACCAATAAATAATACTAGTAGTAGTAAATTTCTACTAATATAGAGGAAGCATAAAGTCGAACTACTGTATCTACTGTAGAATCATGCAGCTGTTCAAAAACAACATCGAGTAAGCTAAATCTATACATCAACCGCATAATTCTCAAAAGTCGAACTCAACTAACGAAATTTCATCTAAGTCAAGTAGTTTGGTCCACATCAGAGCTCTTAAAAAAGCCGCGGGAAGCCGAACAGAACAAGTTGTTACTGAACTCACTCACAAGTGACAACATAGAGAAGCAAAGCTTGAAATCATTTGAAAGGTTAAATGAACTTTTTATTCAAGATGGAGAGATTGATTGGTATTCAACTTGTCAGGTTAAACCTTAATTAGTTAATCCCAAAAGAATGGATTGCTAGTCGAGCATTACTCAGCTGAACTCCATCCAACTTCAAACAATTATTTGAATTGTTTTTCTCCATTTAATTAGCGGAGCTCAAGAATCAAGCCCTATCAAGGTATGAAGCTGTAATGAAACTCATTTCATGAATTAACAGCTAAATGCAAGCTTACAATACATGGGTTCCACCAGTCCATTTCTTTTCCCACCAAAATGGGGAGATGGTACTTACTTCTATTAAACAAGTTAGGAGAAACTCTCAACAGTCGGTGGTATTTTCTGTTCTGGGTACTGAAAAGGGAATAAAACTATGGGCCTTCCAACGAGAAGAAATAGTAAAAGGCAAAAAATCCAGGATAATGGATGGATATGAAAGAGAAGATAATAAGAATCAGAACCAAGAAATACTACTCATCACAAGGAAAATCAAAGATTTATCAGCACGACATGCTCAATCTTGTCAACATCACCGGTCTACCAAGCTGCAACAATAACAAAAAAATCAGAGACTGTCTGGATTGATGGGTAAATTGAAAAAAGAAAATAGGGGGAAAAATAAATGAAATTGCATTTCCAATTCAATCCAAATTGTATAGAAATGGAAAATGACAGTGGGTTCTCACCCAACACTAGAATGTTTCCCCAAAACCACATACTCCAGACGAGAATTGTAAAAATATGGTCTTAATTGAGAACAAGGATCCAAGTTTCACTAAAGATAATTTCACCCCCGATTTGAAAAAGGGAAGAAAGAAATAAAGGAAGGAAAGAGATTATTATTATTATTGTTGTGATATTATTGTGGTAGTAGTATGTAGTATAGTGATAACAGAAGAAGTAATGTAGTTGTAGTGTAGCAGAAATGGGGAAACCAAGGGGAGGAAGAATGATTCATGAACGAGACGAGGCAAGAAGGGTGGACAGAGCTGCAAAGGACGGGGCCCCCTCCTGTAAAAGCATAAAGTGCTATTTTTTATTATTTTTTTTTTTAATATACTACTCCCTCCCTCCTTACCTCCGTCTCACGAACTGTGATCACTTTCCCTTTTTAGATAAATTTAATTAATATCAATATAATTAGAATCTTAATAGTTTCTAAATCCCATTAAAAGTAATTTACTATTCTGCACAACTTCCAATATATTTTTATTTTCTACACAAAGTCCCTATTTCTTTAATTCTTCATATTTTAAAATTGATACAAATAAAAATTATATAAAATATATATTCTGAAAGACGTATAGATGATTCTAAAAGATCATATTTAAATATTTTTTTTAATTAAATCATTACAATAATATTTTGTTAAAGTTAAACAATAAAGAAAGTCAAAATTCATTAAAATTTTAAACATAAATATTCACATCACTTTAACCACTAACCCTCATCATATTCCACTATATAAATTACCGTACCCAAAAGAAACGAGACACAATTCGCGGTACGGAGGGAGTAATAGTATATCTGTAAGAGGATACTAAATAGAGTACTACTATCATCTAACTAGTGCTGGGGTGGAGGTAGTGATAGGGAGATATTTTTGTCTTGAAAATTGAAGCACTGTCTGCAGGACTGACTGACTACTGACTGGAGACAATGTCGGAGGGATGGATACTCAGGGTTTATGATAAAATAAAACTATGGTACTCGCTCTCTTTTTTCTAAGTGTAACGTTTTGTAGTTAATAGTATTTAGTTATATATACTCAGGGACAGGGAGGAAGTATGATGCTACAGTAGTTATTAGTAGTTGATAATTATGATTATTATGAAAGTGGTTAGTGGAGTGAAAATGTAATGTATGGTACGACAGTACTTATAATAACCCCCAAACAAAAAAAGAGGATCAAGTTAAGGTTATGATGAATAGAAGATTTGTAATAAGCCATGTTGGATGATGGTGGTCCGGGGCCACGTGATTATGGGCTGAAACCCACCTCTATCCCTCTCTCTTTGTACTACTCCTATTTGTAAATGTAGCAAATCAAGGCCCAACAACTGGATTTACCCCCACGTGCTCCCCACTTCCCATTTTTTGTTATCGCACGTGATTCTCATCCGTGTATCACATTCATCAACCCCAGTCCTATCCTACCATTAATTATCTCTCAACTCTCTAGCCTCTTCTCTTACTATTATTAGATAGAGCACCCTATTCATTAACCAATTAATAACTCATTTTTTTCATTCTCTCTATCACATTAGCTTTTCACTTCTTCTAACATTCTTTTAATTCATCACAATTAATCCATACATCCATTCACCAATTCATAACTTCTTTTTAATAGGACCCATAATTTAAATAGTATATAGGTAATTTAATTCATATCTTTAAAAGGTTATTGAATAATATTTTTGGATATAAAAAGTTTATATATAATTAATAGATAATATATAATAATTTAAGGATGAAAAAATTAAATAATAATAATTATTATTATATTTAATAGCTAGCTATTGTACCTAGGGGTGTAAACGAGCCGAGCCGAGCTCGAGCCTTACCAGGCTCGAGCTCGGAATATATTGAAGCTCGAGCTCAGCTCGAAGGGCCAAAAAAGCTCGACATAAATTTTAGTTTTTTATTTTTTATTTTTTTGTTTTTGTTTTTTTTAATCTAGTATTCCTAGACCACATTGGACTCAAGACTAAACAATTTTAAATTATTCAATAATGAGCTTAAAAACTTGAAAGATGAAGTTCTATAGAAATATATTAAACTATTCATAATTCCTTATAATAGTCCCAATTTGGAAGGAGATTGGGATTAAGTTTTTTTGATTTAGTGTTAACCATAATAAAATATAATGTACTATATTATTAAATAAAAGGAGGAGTGAATTTATTATTGGACTTCCTCTTCCTCACATTTGTTAAGAAAGAAAATACACTATATTTTTAAGAAAGAAATAATATATATAATATATTCGAGCCTATTATCGAGCTTTCGAGCCGAGTATTAGTTAGCTCGGCTTGAGCTCATTAATATTCGAGCAGCCGAGTCTTTTCGAGTCGAGCTTTGATCGAGTCGAGCCCGAATATTTTACGAGCCTATCAGTCTCATTTACACCCCTAATTGCCGCTGCAATAATAGAAATAAAAAAAATTGAAAAAATAGTTGTTGCAAATATTAATATGATTATTTGATTTTAAAGTAATGAATTTAAATAGTAGGTCTACATGAATTTAAAAAAGCCTCTTTTCAGCAGTTTTCCTCCACTTTAATTCAGTTCATGCAGATTAATTGGAGTTGCGGGTCCCACATGATATTGACTGCCGCATCAGTTACTCTCCAATTCATTACTGACACATACTGATATTAATTAGAGATATAAAGACCGATGTGGATGCTCTTAGTTATACTTCCTCCATTTTTGTTTTTGTGAATATGAAACATTTGCCTTTTCGATACTATTCATTGTTCAACTGCGATTCACGTTTAAATAATAGTTATAAAAGAAAAGACATAGTCAAGTGAGATCTTTTAGAATCGTCTCATCTTGTAGTTTTATAATATCAACTTTTTATCATTTTTACTTATACACAACGTGAGTTATTAACGATTAAAAATATATATTGGATTGCATGCGCATGGTAAGTGTTGCATTTTTATGAGAACTGGGGAAGTACTACTAAACATATACCCTATTTATATTTTATAATTAAGAATATTCTTAATTGGCCCCCTTTATTTTGTAACCTGGTGCCCCTGATTATTACTACTGCTAGGGGTGAAAACGGTACGGTAAATATCCGACTGATCCGATACCGTATCCGATTATATACGAATTCGAATCCGTTTTCAACTATCCGGCTGGATATTTCAGTATTCGTACCCGAATCCGAATCCGTATTTTAATATCCGCATTCGTATTCGTATCCGAGAATATCTGACCATATCCGAAAAATTGATAGGATATTATCCGAATTTAAATATGGATATCCGAATATATTAATATACTATTATTTATTAATTAAAATTTATAATAATTATAAAAAAAATATCAAATTTTCAAAAAAGATTATAAAAAATTATTCGATAATCTGTATCCGATTGAATCCGTATCCGTCATATATCCGTCATGTATCTGTACCGTATCCGTTAATCCGAAATATCTGAAACCGTATTCGTATACGGACTATCCGTATTCGATACCGAATTCGACAGAAAATATGGATAATATCCACATCCGACACTATCCGACCGTATCCGTACTGGATGAAATGAATGTATATAATTTAATTGTAGATATTACGTGAAACGAATAATCTTAACAACACAACCATCATCATTATTATTATTATTATTATTATTATTATTATTATTATTATTATTATTATTATTATTATTATTATTATTATTATTATTTGTGTACAGCAGTCGTCAATGATCAAACAACTTTCTCATTTAAAAGAATGAATTGGTTATGGTAATTTGTGTGGGTTGGATTCCCATATATGTTTACCACCCACACATGAAATGGAAATGTTTAACTAAAAGAGAATAGAGGAATACGCCCATTGTAATTTGTACATGCTTTTATTATGGGGCCGATGCCGATACTACTGCGAAAACTCAAAATTGCACTTGCCTCAATACTTCTAATAAATGTGTTGCATTGCTATTTGCTGCTGTATAACACTTACATTACTCCTATTAAAATTGTCTCTCTTTCAGTCTTTCTCTACATACTACAATACATTACTACATACTCCCTCCATTCCTTTTTAGTTGTATTTTTAAAGAATAAAAAATGTTCCACAATAGTTTCATTTTTAGGTAGTTATAGGTAGTTAAATTATGATTTTACTAAATTGTCTTTCACTTTACATAAATGCTATTTGTTGACATTTATTAAGAATGAGTTTACTTAGAGTAAAAACGTAAGTTTATGAATTAATTAATGCAAATCTTGGCTATCGGAATTGAACTGAAAGAGACAACTATTTAGGAACGGAGTGAGTAGTATACTCCAACAGTCAACATAGGGACGGGCAGAGATAGTAGTAGCTATTAAGTATTTAGTAGTAGTAGTAGTAGTAGTAGTAGTAGACATGCCCAAATGGACCGGAACCGGCGGTTCAACCGCCGGTTCACCCCAGTTCCGGTTGAACCGTAACTGGGGTCAAAAACCGTAACCGAAATCGGTCCAGCCAGTTCGGTTACGGTTGAAGGTTTTCCCCAACCGGATTTTTTTTTTATTTTTTATTTTTAATTTCTTATATAACCGTCCGGTGAACCGTCGGTTTATCCGATTAACCGGCAATTTCAACCGGTTAACCGGCAATTTCAACCGTTAACCGCCGGTTGAACCCGGTTTTCTTTTATTTTTTAAATTTTTTTTAGAAAAAACAAAAAAAAAGAAAAAAACAGTGTTGGCCGGTTCAACCGTAAACCGGCCAACCGAACCGGTTAAAACCGAACCGTAACCGCCGATTAACCGCAACCGGCAGCAGGGGCCGGTTCACGGTTACGGTTGGGACAAAACCCCAACCGCCGAACCGGCGGTTCGAACCGGAACCACCGGTTCGGTTGAACCGGCCACCTCTAAGTAGTAGTAGTAGTACAAGGTACAACCACATCCACCATGAACAACTAAGGGCCCGTTTGGATTGACTTTTGAAAAAAGCAGAAGCCACAAGCAGAAGCAGAAGTGAAGCCAAAAGCAGAAGCATGTAACTTTTGTGTTTGGATGGAATGTTTGAAAAGCAGCTTTTTTTCAAAAGTGTGTTTGGATGTGTAAAAGTAAAAAGTGCTTTTTAAATGTATAAATTACCAAAAAGGACATGCTACTTAATATGATAATAAGATATATTTATAATATATTTTATATTAAGTAATGAGGGTATTTAAGTCTTTGCACAATTTACGAAGTGCTTTTGGCTTCTGTTTTTCGGAGAAGCACCCCTGGGCTGCTTCTCCTAGAAGCACTTTTGCAGCTTTTCGATGTGCTTCTGCTTTTTTAAAAAAGCCAAACCAAACGTTTATTTTTCCCCAAAAGTGCTTTTGGCAGAAGCAAAAGCCAAAAACACCTTGGTAGAAGTCAATCCAAACACCCTTAACTCTCTATATCATTCTTCTTCAAGTACGTACCTACATGATTCATTACTACTACTAAAACAAGCAATGTTCATTATTGGGCATAAAATAAAATAAATTACATCTCCCTCCCTCCCTCCCTCCCTAAAGAAATACTACTATTAAAATCACTCCTCCTCCTCCTCTGGCTTCTGCTACCCTTTTTTCAAGTTTAAACAAACTGCCAGGGACCACCACAACACCAATCAATACTTTCATTTTTCCAGTTTACACTACACGACGAGACAAGCAGCATTTGCATTTGAGTCCCAGAGAATCATTATTGCAGGCTCTATTTTATAATGCATGAGATGGGAATCGGCAAGTACACTATTATTATGCACATAAAATGCCAGCATTCAGTAGAAAACTAATAAAACCACCCACTACTACTCATACAGCATATGTATAAATCCCACAGATTCATTTCCTATTCCATGTCAAATTTAACAAGAACCAAACTATTTCACACTCAAAAAAAAAAAGAAAAAAAAAAAAAGATTCACGAGATTTTATCCAAAACAAGATTGATGATCATAGAGGGTCCGGTCATTCAACAGCACAAGGCCGTACAGAAGCCACTATAGTTTTAACAAGCTGCCCAAGGAAAAATAGCACTAACCATTATCTTTATTACTGCACTACCCACCTCTCTTTTCTAACAATACCTTTATTGGGTAATAAGCATCTCTACCAGAAACAAGAACAAAAACTGAAAGACATACATCCATAATATGCCCAATGTATATTCAAACTAAAATGCTATTCCATTGTTTGCTACCGTCTCTAGAAGAGAGGTTTAGTGCAAATTTCTTTTACCTCATCTCGGCAACCAAAAATAAAATTTATACCACACAAAAGGATAACACGGTGTGGCTCTCTGTGCACCTATGTTGTTCAGTCCGATATTCGAAACTCTACCCCAAGCAACTCCTTCACTTGCTCGTAGGTCACAAAAGCAATAGCTATTGATGGGACAACCTGGATACAGATCATGATTTCTGTTAGTACAAGTCCATATGAACGGAAATCATGATTTTTACAATGCGCATTCATATTCCCCCCTCTTACAGCTTTTCCCAATATTTGCATGAAACCAATTAGAGTGCCAAAGTAAAAACCCTAATAGTAATTTATAATTTACTGAATTAGAATTACACTTGCTTGAGGAATAAAATTACAAGAAAATACAATATAAAGAAAAAAATATATAATGATAATTATCGCCAGTGATATGCACATAGATCACATCATAAACTAATGTATTAGTGACGATGAAATGGTAAAATAGGAACCACATATTCTCATAGGTAACTTTTCTTGATAATATAATATTGTGAATAATATATGCTAATAAACATATATAGTGTCAAATTATACTAAATGAAGTACCAAATTTTATCACTATTTATTACTCCATTAATGACTATTTTTACTTGCAAATTGTTGCTAATAATTGTTATTTATCCATATGTATGTTAAAAGCCGATTGCAAGTGATGTTACATTACATTTGGTGGCTAAAAGGCATTGGGTATTTGGTAGTATATGATTAATGCAAAATTGTGGATAACACAATCGCGACATACCTTCACTGAATTGGGGACCAGACCCTTGTACAATGCCCTGAAGCCTTCATGCCTCACGGTTTTCCTGAAAGCATCAATCATGCCATTGTACTCGAGTGGGGCCTTGCCTCTCCCTTCACCAGTGACAATTGAAGAGGCATGACTCCACCCAGTCATCTGCATTCTTCGACGAATGACATCAAGCGGGTAAGCAACGGTCTGCCCTGTTGTGCCGGCTACTGCTCCACATGCAAGCCTTGTCACGACACCCAATTCATTATTATCATCAACAAGTCCAAACGGTTTGGTCTTGACTACCCAATCTTTGAGAGATTCATAAACAGCAAAGTTGAGACCCACATATGGAACCTGCAAACAAATAGTGAAGGGTATATATTAATGATAGGAGTGTCTGGACGGAAGGGTGGGGGGAAGAAGATGGCAAAAACACTTTTTCTTCTTAACAAGCAAATTCTATCATTCATTGTGATAACAATTCCCATATCCAAATAAAAAATCAAGACTTGAAAACTAAATTTTACAATTTTGAAATAATGTTATAGGTTGCAACGCAATTAAGCTACATTGTTTTCTATGTAGGTATAATGAATCATGAAGCAAAACTAAATGTCATAGAGATATCAAGCAAAGGTGAAATGCTAGCTTGATCAACATAACAGGAACTAGGATAGCTTAAACAACCTAGTCATAAATCTTGCAAGGTAACCACAATGCCATAATTCAGTACAAATTATTATTGAACTTACAACTCCAATGACCGAAGGAAGCCAACCCTTGTACAGTGCCCGGAAGCCTTCCTCTCGGAGCACAGTTGACAAAGCATGAAATATGCCTCTATACTGATAAGGAGACTTGTCTGTCTGTAAGGATTGGGAAACAACATATAAGAGAGTCCCTTGAAGCTTTCACATGGCTCGTTATCAAGTGGGATTTGCATTACCTGCACAGTAAGCCTTCCTCGAACCATGTCCATTGGGTATGTAGCAGACATGGCAATTATTCCAGCACAAGCTCCAGCTCCCAGACGCAAGAAAGGAGTCAGCTCAGCATTCTCTACAAAAATAAATTCAGGCAAATACGTTGATCAATGATTTATAAGATTCACAACACTCAAATAATAGTAGAAAGACATGACAGCCTTGAGATTTAGAGAGAATAGGTTATGTAAATTAAAAACTGGTAATTGACCTTCTGAGACATTTAAGCATGATAGGATATACTGCAACAAAAAAAATTAGCTTTCCCTACAATGTACAAACGAATTTTAATGTAAATTTTACTGCATTCTACTATGATCATGTCAATGAAAACTGAAAAATGGCAAGCACCCTGAAATCTAACAAGCAAGCTTTGACCATTCCACGAAAGAATAAAAGCACTGCTATGTGGTACTGGCTAGTAAGGTTGCTAAGATCAATGAAATTCAATACACAGATATCTGTCATGTATTTTGTAATGACAAAACGTCATACCATTGCCAGTTTGCTGCCGGTACAAGTATAATAAACTCCTGTTACAACACAAATAACATGGTCAATAGTTGTCAAGACAGAAAACACTCACGTCGTGAAAATAATTTGTAGATTTAAGTTAGCTTCACCAGGCACAACATTTACACACACACACACACCCCTCATCACAACAAATGAATACGATGAGAAATTTAATTATAGTGGCAAACATTAACCTCAAAGCATATTTGACATATCAACAATGTAGGAGAAAATAAACCTCGAGGGGTATTTGACATATCAACAAGATGGGGGAAAATTAACAACCATACTAACTTTACAAGTTAATCATGCCAAGACTCATTACAACTGTTCACCAGAAATCAAACTAGACACAGCAATAAAAACATGGCATATTGAAATGACTCCAGAAATCAAAATAAGGTGCTAAGCACTAATAATCAGACTTCCCAACTAGTACAACAGTACTTGCAAAATTAATATTGAGACATTTCTCAACTCATAAGGTTATTTTAATCATTGTGAAATAAATAAGGTGCAAGTTATAAAAGTTAAACTCCCTTAAGCACGTATTTCATTCAGATTTAAAATGCATGTATAAAAATTGCATATGACCAGAACAAAAGAAAGCCTTGAAGCTGCTAAATCACCAACATGCAAACCCACCAAAAATGCCCAGTTAAAAATCTTGTCATTCCATTTTGAAGTGAGAAGGAAACTATTCACAGTTCAGTCTACAACACAATAAACCATGACTGCACGACACTTTTCTGTAATGTATAAGAAAAGCTTCACAGCTCGAACAAAAATGTTACTCCATTTTAAAAAGACGTCCCGAAGCCAAGTCCACACCATCACTTCAATATTTTTGCTCTCTTAAAAAATGTTTACAGATATATGTTGCAGTTAAATTATGGCATAAAAACTTTCTTCAGCTAAGATGCTCCAAACGTTTCAGATGGATGATAACATGATAACAAAAACTTAGAACAAATGCTACTTTATAAAAACACTATCTTGTCATAAGACCATACTTGGATGCTTCCTCATAGCTGAAGAACTTCACTGCTGAATTTGGAATAATCCGAGCACAATTAGTTCCATTTCCCTTGAACAACCCCCTAAACCCCTCAGTTCTCCAAATGTACTTCAAGCCTTGCACAGTACCATTGTATTTTATACTGTGTGGATTTTGAACCTGGGGCAAATAGAGTTCAAAGACAATTGGAAAGAGAGAGTCAAAGCAGATAAGTACAAGGATAGGAGCTTTCCAGAATGCACCTTCTAAACTATATAGCCCACCAAGTGAAAGATCAAATAACAGTTTGCGCATATTAATTTGCAATAATTCGAATAAGTTTTGGAATTCTCCTCATTGCCCATGCTCTCAAGTGTCAAGTCTGACCAAAAAAATTAGAGGCAACAGAATTAACAAACTTAAGCTAAAGTAAAACTAACCTGGAGTAAGATTTTTAGCCGCTCTAAAGGTGCTACAGCAGTGCGTGACCTGCAAAACAATTGTTGCAAGTCAAACAAGCAGCCATCTTTGCGTCAGTACAGACTGTACAGTAGAAGCTCCAACATTAATTTTTATCATCACTTTTAGAAACCCTGTTCAATCTTCAGAAATGACTTATGATTCATTGGGAAACAGTGGAACATTTGATGCATTTGGTAACTTGGGAAATGAAAAACAAAACCCTAACATTAATTTTCATCATCACTTTTAAAACCCTGTTCGATCTTCAGAAATGATTTATCATTCATTGGGAAACAGTAGAAGCTCTAACAATTTTCATCATCATTTCTAAAGACCCTGTTCAATCTTCAGAAATGAATTATGATTCATTGGGAAACAGTCTTAAATGCTTTTGGAATATGATTCAGTGGAATATTCGACGCATTTGGTCACTTGGGTAATGAAAATAAAAAAAAATCCAAAATCCAAATGGGAGCAGGAAATTTCTTTGAATCCAGACCTTCCCCATATTTTCTCTGCAGAAACTATCAATTGTAGTTAAGAGAGCGTAGCAAAGAATAATTTTCAAATCGTAAATTCAATTTCCCCCAAATCACAAGAAGGATCGCAATTCGTAAACTTTCTCAATCAAGAATCCTAAGCAAGTAATTATATTGATCGGGAAATTTCCCAACACTTTCCCAGAAAAGTAAATAAACAAATAACAATCAAACATAACACAAATCAAATTGATAAGCACTAAAAAATAAATAAAAAATGAGCACTCACACTCCTCCTGCGACACCGCCCGCAATGAGGGATTTGCAAACACTGTACACTTGATATTTAGTGGGCTTGATTTCCTCCTTCGCGAGCTTCGCCTCCTCCGCGAAATTAACAAACTTGGACACCGTCGAATCCCTCGCCTTCACATCCTCGGATGCCATCAAACGCCCAAAAAAATCGAACAAAATAAACAAGGACAAAAAGAAAAGGCAGGAAAAAAAAAAACCCTACGCCGATGATCTGGAAGACGGGAGAATTCCAAATTCCACGCGAAAGAGTCTCCTCTCGTCGCGGTGGCGGTGGCGGAGTAAGGGGATGGTCTGGTGTTGTAGTAGTATGGGGGTTTACAAAGCGACTGACGGCGTTTGGTTGTGGAACAGCGACAGCATCTTTATTCACCACCTTCTTTTAATTTCATCATTCTTATTAGTAGTAGAATAATTTATAACAACTAATGATAATTAATAAAATGTGTATTAGTAGTATAATCATAGTATAGTAGCGTATTTGCGATGGCTTTTTTTATAAAATGAAATATTACTGACGCCTCGTTGGAATGTACTACTACTACTACTTCTAAGTTGATTTTCTAAGTTATTATGTACTCCCTCCGTCCTGCGCGAAAGTTAACATGTTTCTTTTGGGTACGGTAATTTATGTGGTGGGTTTTAATAGTTAAAGTGTTGTGGGTATTTGTGTTTAAAATTTTAATGAATTTTCACTTTGCTTATTGTTTAACCTTAACTTAATATTATGGTAATGAATTAAATAAGAAAAAAATATTCAAGTGTGGTCTTGTTAGAATCATCTAAGTGGAGTGTATTGGATTGAGACTCTACATGATTTTTTTGGACTTTCAAAGTTGGGGTGTATTCAATCTAGATTTTAAAAAGTCTTTAAAAATCTAGATGTATTCAATTCAGATTTTAAAAAGTCTTTAAAAATCTAGAGGTATTCAATACAGATTTTAAAAAGTCTTTAAAAATCTAGATGTATTCAACACTCTATGGATTTTAATTCTTTATAGATTTTAATGGATTCTCTTAAAAATTATAACTACACGAAATCTCTCTAAAATCAGCCAGACTCTTCATAGACTCTATACAAATCGGTCAACTCTACGTGGAGTCTATAGACTTTCTAAATCCACCGACTTTTTAAAATTCATAAAAATCTATTAAAATCTCAAACGAATACACCCCCGTAAGTGTCTAGTTTTAGAATATATATTTTATATAATTTTTATTTGTATCCATTTTGAGATATGAAGAATTAAAGAAATATAAGGGATTTGTATAGAAAAATAAAAGTGTATTGGGAGTTGTGCAGAATAGTTAAACTAATTACTTTTAATGGGATTTTGGAAACCATTATATTCTAAATTCTAATCATATTTATATTAATTTAATTTATCTAAAAAGAGAAATGTGTCAAATTTCGTGGGACAACTAAAAAATGAATACGTATCAAATTTCGGGGGACAGAGAATACTAATTAATTCATTAATATTTTATTTAATTATCTGAAAAAATTAGGTAAAAGATTTGTTAAAAGTAAAAAAATTTCAATATTTCCTCCACTTCAATGATTTTTAATGAATTACTATTATACTACTACTACAGAAAAAAATTACACAACTTCTTATGTCAAATGACTCTTGGAATTTTAATTCGATAAAGAAAATACACGAGGCCTTATGGCCTTATTTACTTGGGGTAAATGTTTTTCAGCACACTTCATTGGATTTTGCTTGTTAATTAAGGATAATAATAAATGAATCTTGCTTATTGTATTATTTTCATATCCCCAGCCGTCAATAATGATTTTTTTTTTTAAAAAAAAAAAAAACTTTTCAAGAGAAAAACATGATTGTCGTGCACAAAAGTAGCAGTAGTACAAATACAATTGAGAAACCAGACATCTCCTGAATGACATTCAACTTTGACCTATAACTGCAAATTGGTAAAAGCAAATTACTTTTGCAAAAATGCTAATTTATTTTTATCTTTTCTAATCCAGCATGGGTATATAATACTCCGTATACGTATACGGTTGTAGTTTTGGAATTTTCTTACATGAGATAAATATTTTTTGGAATTTAAGCTATAAGGCTAAATTCCACATTTAGGCCATGACCAATTAAATTTCTAGAATTGGGCCACATCAAGGCATTCGAGGCATTCGGGCTGAGTTTCTAGCCAAATGGACGGAAGTTGCACCCGAGTGGGCCGCGTGTTGCCCACTTGCTAAAAGACAACGCGCCAGATCACTTGACTCATATTTCTAATACTAATTCGGAATCGACCGGCCTTTGAGAATGCCCAAATATTATACCCTAATTCAAGCTTCAGGTTCATTACGCAGTCTTGCTGAGGCGATCACCGAATCCATTGTTGCCGGAGGACGCAGCCGATCGCACGAGGAAGCAGCCGCCGTGGGAGGAGTCGCCTGCTACCGTTACCCGCTGCCGCTGTTGTTTGTGCCAGCGAAGGACGACGACGCAACCTCTGGGAGCCCGACGCACCGTCGCTGCGTCGCGCCGGAATTGGAGGTGGTGGTTTTGTTTTTCTAGAGAGGGGGAGCTGCAATTTTGCTTCAGCAATGGCGAGCTCCAATTCATCAACATAGGAGGATAATTGGTAAGGGCTTCGTCCATAGCAATGTTTCTGCGGGTAAGTCTTCCTCCTGGGTTTGTATTGTAAAATGTAGTTTGATGGAAGGTAATATTGTGATTTAGATTTTGGTTAATAATTTTGGATTATTTTCGGTGTCTGATGTATTGAAGTTTAATTTTCTGAGTTGTAGTTTGTTGGGGATTTAGACAGTAGTTTGATGTTTCATTATAAACTTCCCGAATAATTTGTTAGAATGCGCAATTGGAATGGTGAAACATTGATGCAGGATTGGTGTTTTGTAGTGTTCTTACTGGATTTTGGTGCTATATGCATATATGTGTGCAGTTGTATTTTGTTGGTATAAGAGCATCTCCAACCGAACGCCACAACCCAAAAAATGGGTAGATTTTGCTCCAATGGTACTCCAAACGCAAATGCAAAATGCGTTTTCCCCCATTTTGCAGTAACTCAAACTCAAATTTGAGTTTGCACTATTCACCACACCAACACTATTCCAACACTACTTTATGTATTTTGAAGAGAATATTTTATAGAATATTCTTTTGAGTTTGAGTTTAGTGTTTTCGGTTGGAGATGAAATACTGTTTGATGTGATATTTACTGCATTTTGAGTTTGAGTTTGGTGTTCTCGGTTGGAGATGGTCTAATAGTAGCTAGCATTTGATTATTTTATTATTTTAATTTGATGAGCTTGTTCACAGTACAAATGGATTGCAAACTGATTTTGTAGCTTCAACAGGACTTCGATATTTGATTGTGGTTTTTAATGCTTGATTACCATTGATATTCTCTGTATTGTTTCATCGTAGGCCGGAGGTTGTGGATTATTTGATTGGGCAGATGGTGAATGTGCCCAAGATCTCAATCTTTGGTGCCCGGCTTGTTGAATAAGTGCAATGGGTTTGAGAAGAAAACCCCAGCTATGACAATTAGGATGTTGAAGAAGGAGAACAACCACTTGAAGATTTTGTATGTTTTATTTGTCGTTTGCATTGCGATAATAGGTGGTTTGAGCAAGGCCCTGTATGATAACAAAAACTGCTTGAAGGTGAAGCAGATTCGTTAGTTGTGTGTAGGATGAAGTAATGTGTTCGGTGTATAGGGTGGAATGTATTGTATTTTGGAGAAACTGCTACTTGGTTGATGTGTAATGCCCTAGTGCATTGATTTTGAATGTGGAATGTTTAATCATAATGAAATGTACTCCCGTATAGGGTAGAATGTATTATGAATATATTTTGATGACCACTGATGTATGCATTATGTGATTGAATAACTCAGGCAGTAAGCCTGTGCCTATGGTATGGTAACTGTGTATAACTAAAACTTCGACAATTACCATGGAGCATTCAAATTGATGTCACACAATTATAACTATTCTTCTTACTCAGCTGTTGTGTGCAATCCATGTGCTTGAAAAAAAAAAAGTGTTGAAGAGCCATACCTAAACTCTCATGTCTGACTCTCAGTGTCATTATCTCAAATCTAAGGACTTTTCTGCACCTCTATGTTTTCACTTTAGAAATTGATCCAATATAGGCACAATTGATCTCAAATCATTGCCACGTTCATAACGTCTCCAACATCATAATGAGTACCAAAAAACCAATAAACATAAAGGTAAAACTGACAATTGCAAAATATGGCATGAGAAGTGTTTCAAGGTTTGGGTTTTCACTACAAAAGTTGTCATAGTTCTTTCAAAAAACCGAGTTAGAAACAGGCATGCTAGCTTCATTTCTTCGCACGGCCACTGCCACCTCCATCACTTGATTCCAGGTTGTGCGATATACGCCCCCTGCGGCCGACTGTGAATTGTGATGCTCGCCATGATCCACCTCTGTAGGGGCTGCCTCCTTAACAGGTAGTGGCCCAAGGCCTTGCATTTGTTAGTGATATCTTCGTCTCCAATTCCACCAACAGGGGATGTAGGTGGAAGTAACAGAGGCTGTGTTTGAGCAAAAAACATGTAAATGCATTATAAGCTCTACCATATCCAGGTAATAAGGATATAAAAAACTTGCAAATTTCAACAAACAAGCATAACAAACGTGCAAATGAGAATCAATATTTGACACAAAAATTTCAGCATCAAGAGAGAATTATCAGAATATCATTTCAAGTTAGAAGATACTTGAATTTCTGTCAATCACTACTATTATAACTCACTGTATAAACAAAATACCTACTTAATTAATTCAATGAAAAATCAATTTCCTATTTTCAATATTAGCTTTGTTCTTGAAGATCAATATTAGAAAACATAATAAATGAATAAATCTTCATATACCTTCGTTTGATTATACTGTCAACAATGAAATGAATTTCCAAATTCCAAATTTCCAAATTTCCAAATACCTGGTGACTTCCAAGGTTTATCAAACGAATGTACACATGTAAAGAACATTCACCAATCCTCCCAGTGGTATTCTGCCCCTAAATAGAAAATAATAAAAATTAAGGCAAATGCTAAATGAAACAGCCATTGGATTTCAGATATGAGATTTGTGAACTACTCTTATAAAATAGCCAGTAATTGTTGCAAAAAAATTTAATAAATAAACAGCCAATAATTGTTGCAAATTTTTTTAATAAAATACCATTGAAGGAAGAAATAAAAAATGACGACTGTGGCATCGTCGTCACCAATCCTCCCAGCGGTGGTGTCGTCGTCCTTCGGTGGCACAAATAGCAGCGGCAGAGGGTGACGGTAGCAGGCGGCTCCTCCCACGGCGGCTGCTTCCTCGTGCGATCGACGGCGTCCTCAGGCAACAACGGATTCGGTGATCGCAGAAAGACTGTTCGTAATGAACTTGGAGTTTGAATAAGGGTTTAATATTTGGGAATTCTTAAAGCCGGTCGATTCCCCAATTAATTAGTAAATCAGAGTTAAGTGATCTGGCGCGTTGCATTTTGAGCAAGCGGGTGATACGCGGCCCATGCGGGTTCAACTTCCGTCCATTTGGATAGAAACTCAGCCCGAATGCCTTGATATGGCCCAATTCTAAAAATTCAATTGGTCGTGGCCTAAATGTAAAATTTGAACCTTGTAATGGCCAAAAAAAAATATATATATCTCTTCTTACATTAACTCCCGATGGGCCTGTCCTACTTGGACCAACACTAAAATCAATAACTATAAAATAAACAAATAAACACGTAATAAAACCGTCAAGTCTCTCCCCGCTCCCAACCATGAGTTGGGCGTTCAATTCTCCACTTGACCCACTCAATCCCCTATCCCTCCCATTTATCCATTTATAATTTGTCTGGAATGAGCTCCCACCACCACTTTCTAGCCTGTATAGTTGTTTAGAAAAAAAAATTAAATTAAATTAGTAAAACACTATAGGGGATGTCGCTTGACTTTATGGTGAAATTCTTCACATTTTTGTCAATGTTCAAGCTTCAATTGTTTGAAAGAAAATATATATATATATATATATATATATATATATATAAATCAGTAAATTGCTCAAAAAATTTGCATAACTATACCCAATAGAATTATATATATTTACTTTTATGCCTAAGAAGGTGAGAATATACACCCAATAGTTATAGAAGATGTTAGTATAATTTGCATGATTAAAATTATACTTCCTCAGTTTTCAAATGTTTGCCCCATTTGGTTTTGGGGTACTATTCATCCATACACTTTGATTTAAAGTTTTATCATATTTATACAAGTTAAAATATAGTAAAGAGGAATCTGTTAGATTCGTCTCGTCGTGTAGTTTTTAAATATCGAACTTTTAAAATTTTTACATATACCAAACTTGAGTTATTAATGATTCAAAATGTGCATTGGAATGCGTGCACAGTGGGTCCGTAGCAAATATTTGAGAACGGAGGAAATATATCCAATATGGAATACCAGTAGTTGGCGTCGCTAACAAATCATTAAAAAACACATAAAAAGGGGCATCTCTGCCGATAAAATTAGTGAATACTAGTAGTAATAAATTAGAAAAAGAGAAAATAGCAGAATGGAAAAATGATAGGCCCATTAGTTGAGCCCATAAGTCACTATTAATTGGCTGTACGATCATCTGAACTCCAACTTCTCTCAGACCACATATTACTTGATTAGATTTCATTCAATCTGCTGTATTTATTTATTTTATAAATACTTAGTGGGGAACTGTGTTCCATTCTCATGTTTTTTTTTTTTTTTTCAGCTAATCAATTTAAGTTTTTTTAAAAAAATATTGACACTCATATGTCGGCAAAGGTATATGGGAGCTCAAGCCACTCAAATTACAAAGGGGGACAAAATAGAGGAATAGGGGGCCGAGTAGGGATCGAATCCCAACCTATTGGTTGGGAGCGGGTTACTTAACCACTATGGTAAGTCCCCAACCTTTGATCAATTATAATTTTTTGGAAGAGCTGATCAATTATAATTGATACAGAAAATTATAATAATAATAATAATAATAATAATAATAATAATAATAATAATAATAATAATAATAATAATAATAATAGACATGAATAAAGAAGACATACAAATATTCCTCGATGGGTTTCATGAATTCATTGGACGCTCAATTTACGGTTTTACATATAGAGGACAGTTCTTTAGGAAATCCAGGTTTAGCTGGGTTTGGCGTGTAATTCAAAAAGACATGGTGTATGGGTTGAAGTTTTTCAAGTTCGGTGGGGATAGCAGATAATCTAGTCGCCGAACTGCATGGTATCTAAAATGGTTTGAAGTGGTAACTAAACCTAGGAATCTTGGAGGCCGTTTGTTACTCGGATTCGATGGAAGCTCTTCGCCTAATTCGAAATGGCACTAGTGATAGACATTGGTTAAGAACATTGGTTCTTTGCATTCAGGATCTTGCAGAGCAGCTTCCTGGAGTTCATTAGGTCCACATCCCGCGGAAAGGTAATGCAGTCTCGGACTTGCTTGCCAAGCGAGGTACAAATGAAGAAGAGTTCTTCACAACTTGGGTCTTTCCTCCGAATGATATTAAAGGAGCACTAACTACAGATATGGCAGACGTATGGTTTCCACGACTTTAGTATGAGTTTATTTTGATTTTCCTTCCCTTTCCCGTTATGCAGATTTTTTTTTTAGTTTTCTTCTTCTGCCTTTGCCAACGCACTGGCGTTACTTGTCACCAAAAGAAAAAATAAGACATTCAAATAGAATTTGAGGGTTATTTCTCTGAATATACATTAATATGAACTTCATGTGTAGACGTCTTGAGTTAATTTCAATATTTTTTTTGGTTAGAGGGTGTTAATCTCCATGTCACATTGGACTCAATACTAATCCCTCGAGGATCTGCATGAGTAATGAATGTTGTCTCTCCCAAAGCAGTTCTTTGCATACACAAGGTTCGAACCCGAAACATTGCTTAAGCAATTAGAGTCTTAATCCACACAAGTCAACTGTTGTGGTGCAAAATTGAGATTTAAATATAGTAACTTAGTATCTTTTCTATTCTTTATTTTGTAAATTAAGAGGTTTGATGGGTTCAGTGGTAAACTTCTCTCAAATACTTTACGACTCGATCTATCACTTTGCTTAAATAGCTGGGTGCAATTTCCAAGCTTCGGCTCTTCCAATAAAAAAAAGAAAAATCTAGAATTTCATAATCAATAAACTCATTACTCGTTAGTTAAATAGTACATGAAGCATAACATTTTTAATAGTAATTGTCAGAAGTAGTGTTTTAATCATATACCTTACCATTTTAAATAATTAATATGAATTTTAATAAATGAAATTTTCCTGGTATTTTCACAATTTTGTTGATTCGCTATTTTTCAGGTTGTTCTCATAATATGTACTATTTGTATTTTGTTTAATGTTGCAGTCGACGGATAACGGTTTACTTTACACACAGACAACCCATGAGCATTGGAATTTCTGACGGGGAAAAAATAGTAAAATTTGTCATAAAAAGATTTCCATTTCATAAATTTGGATTTTAGACGGACGATCAATCAGGGAAAAAAGGCCAAATATATCCATTTTTTTTCAAAAAAGCCAAATCGATCATTTTTTAATTTTATTGCCGATTTATTCCGCTACCGATGCTAATTATATCCATTTTAGTCCAAAAATCACTAATCTTTCCTAGGACGCTGACGTGACATTGATTTATTTCGGTCCTTTTCATTCTTAAAGGCAATTCAAGATTAAACATAACGAGACAAAAGACATGTGACTGTCCTTTTCATTATTCGGCCCTCAGTTTTGAGCCAAACGTCCCCATTATCATTTCTTTGTTGCTGGAATTTGAATATGCGCCGCGGGATGAGGGTTCGAATTGGGGGTGCTGCGATATGGGAGGTGATTGAATTGAAGGGCTTCGAATTGGGGTGCTGCAATATGGGAGGTGATTGAAGTTAGAGTCGGGTCGGGTTGCACACTTATTTGGCAAACACGTTGGAGTGGCAGCAATTCTAAACATATCTAGCACGTATGGTTTAGAATAAATCATTGACACATCAGCATCCTAGGAAGGATTAGTGATTTTTTGACTAAAGTGGATATAATTAGCATAGGTAGCGGACTAAATCGGCAATAAAATTAAAAAAAGACCGATTTGGCTTTTTTGAAAAGAAAACGGATGTATTTGGCATTTTTTCCGACCAATCAGCCTACCGCAACTTCATGTTGACCCGAGCAAATCTTATTCCCTAAGAGGTCCGTTTGGATGTGCTTTTGAAAAATAAAAAACTAAAAGCAAAAACAGAAGTGGAAGCCAAAAGCAGTAAATAACTTTTTGTGTTTTGATTGAATTTTTGAGAAACAGTTTTTTTTTTTCAAAAATGTGTTTCGGACGTGTAAAAGTGAAAAGTACTTTTAGAATGTAATAATTAACAAAAAGTACATATTACTTATATGGGAATGATATACATCCTTTGATTTTTTTTAAATTTTTTTTTTTTTTTGCTAAGGACGCACACAGCACATTGTCCAATTTATGCACATTTTAAACCACTAATAACTCAAGTTCGGTACAATTAGTAACAATTCTAAAAGTTCAATATTTAAAAACTATAAGACGAGACGAATCTAAGAGGATCTTCACTTAACTATATTTTAACTTGTATAACTATAATAAAACTTTAAGTGAAAATATGTGTGTGAATAGTAACTAAAACCCCGATGGGCATTCCTTAAACAACAGAGGAATTATATTTATAGTGCAATTTAAACAAATTAGTAGGGACATTTAAAACTTTGCAAACATTACTAGGTGCTTTTGGCTTATGATTTTGGGAGAAACACCATTGCGCTGCTTCTTCGAAAAGTTTTTTTTTGGTTTTTCGATGTGTTTTTGTTTTTATTTATTTATTTTTTTTAAAAAATGCACAAACAAACACTTCTTTTTCTATGAGAACTGTTTTTGGTAAAAGCAAAAGGCAAAATCACTTCTCCAAAAGTCCATTCAAACGGGCCTTACTGTCACACTTTCAGTTTTGTAAGTTCTATTTTATTTTAGGGTTATTTCATATTGTGCTTTGAGTCTATTTGATGTTAATTATTTTTAGTGGCCTAAATTCTAGGTATCCCCATGTCACATTGCAAGAGCAATTAAGGGTGTCTCTTCCAAAGCAATTTTTTGCATACATAAGGCTCGAACCCGATACCTTGCTTAAGCGACTAGAGCACCATCCACTCAAGTCAACTGCTGTTGGTTTTTCTTCCCCTCTTTTAACATATTTAGATACAATATTTTTCACTTAAATAATAGTGCGAATTTATGTTATATAGATCACCAAAGGGATAATTGAAAAAATAAAATTCAGATAAGGATGTGAACTTCCAATTTAAAATTAAAAGTTTGAGGAATTGGTTGAGACATGATATTAGCAACCCAATAAATATAATATTATATAAGATAGCGTTAAATGTTTTGGGATATAATTTAATAATTTAATAAATTTTATGATATATGTAATATTATTATTATTATTTTATGTACATTGACAAGAGTCACAAGACAGAGACTCACTCAATCACTAATCTTTAATAAATAAACTGTTGAAAATTATCAAAGCAAAAGGTCCCACACACATATTTTGCGGCAAGTGGGAACAATTTGGTTGAGAAGCTTTATAAAATCAATAAATAGACGCATACCAAATGTCATAATATTTTGTCATGTAGAAAAAATAATTTGGATGTAAATGGAAATGTTGACCACCCAATAACCATTTCATTAATTCGTTTATTTATTTGTTCTGTTTTGTTTTTTCTTAATATATATATATATACTATATACCATCCACAGAATATATATATATATATATATATATATTATTGTGTTTTCTAGGAGCGGTGCAAATCGTTCTTGAAATATTCTTAATTTATTTAATCTTGTGTATTTTGAATTGAAGTGAGTAATTTGTGAAAGGAGAATTTTGGATGATATACTTTATAGTCAACTATGTACATATATGAATAGTATGACATTTATGGATTGGGTAATTAGAAATAGATGTTTACTACTACTCCTCCGTCATACGAATTGTGGCTCATTTTCCTCTTTGGGTTGTTCCACGAATTGTGGTCACTTTCCCTTTTTAGATAAATTTAATTAATATAAATATGATTAGAATCTTAATGGTTTCTAAATCCTATTAAAAATAATTACTTTTACTATTCTGCACAACTCCCAATACACTTTTATTTTTCTACACAAAGTTCCTTGCATTTCTTTAATTCTTTATATTTTAAAATTGGTATAAATAAAAATTTTATAAAATATATATTATAAATCTAGACGTCTAGACGATTCTAACAAGACTACACTTGAATATTTTTCTCTAATTAAATCATTACAATAATATTTTGTCAAAGTTAAACAATAAAGAAAGTCAAAATTCATTAAAATTTTAAATACAATTACCCACATCACCTTAACCACTAAACCTCACCACACCCCCACCACATAAATTATCGTGTCCAAAAGAAATGAGACACAATTCGCGGGACGGAGGGAGTATATCAAATGACATTTATTAGAATAAATGTGCACTCCATTTTTAACAATCAATGAATGATCCAGTCAGTTTCATACAGTAGTAAATACGTACTACTACTACTACCTAGATCCCGTGTGTTACTGTTACTGTTGTGTTGTTACCCAACGGACAACGAATCATCATCATCATCATCCGCCCAATATCATCATATCATATTCATATTCATAGTGGACTGGACTGGACTGGAGGAATATGCTCTACTCTATATGGTACTCCTACTCCAGCTCCTCCTTACTTTATTACTAGTAAAAAAGAATAAATAGGTCCTTTTTTTTTTCAAAAAATTCAAATCAGTCTTTTTTCTATTTTATTATCAAAACAGTCCTCTACAAATGCTAATTATGTTCAAATCAGTCCTTTTTTTCACTAATTATACCTGGGAAGCTAGGGTCAGAGCAAAAAAGCTAGATATTCTATTTGCTGACGTGGCAAGGGTTTTAATTTAAACCTGACACGCGTGCATATTAGTCCTTTTTCTTTTATCTTTTGCCAATTCAGTCCTAAACTTTTATTTTGTTCTATTTAGTCCTCTACCGCAATCACTCATTTTTATATTAATTGGCCTCAAACCTTTCAAATTATTTCATTTTAGGCCCAGAACCTTAAATTTTTTATTATTACTAATCCATTTATCAAATAAATGCACAACATACTTCCATAAATAAAATTAAACACCAAACCTCATATATTGGGTTCGACTGCTTTGTTATCGGGTCTTTCAAGTACCGGAATTTTACGGACTCTCTCTAATAACCACTCGACCGCAACCGATTGTTCATTGGTTTTGGTTTCCTTCAGTAACAATCAACAGAATCTTATTTTGCGTCCTACCTTAGGATGTAGCAATATTTGAGTAAATGATTTAACTTGAATTTTTGGAAGGTTATGGATACAGGAAGCCTTGGTTTTATTGAAAAATATTAATATTATTAAAAATATTAAAAAAAATAGCCTGAATTTTATTGTCCACAAAGTATGATTGTGCTGATTGTTGCTGAAGGAAACCAGAACCAATGAACCATCGCTACTGTCGGGTGGTTAGAGAGAGTCCGTAAAAGTACGGTACCGGTATTTACAATCTTTACTATTCGGAACTTCGAAGACCCGGTAACAAGGCGGTCAAAGCCAATGTATGAGGTTTGGTATTTAATTTTATTTACGGAAGTATGTTGGGCATTTATTTGATAAATGTATTAGTAATAATAAAAAAATTAAGGTTCTGGGCCTAAAATGAAATAATTTGAAAAGTTTGAGGCCAATTAATATAAAAATGAGTGATTTGGGTAGAGGACTAAATAGAACAAAATAAAAGTTTAGGACTGAATTAACAAAAGATAAAAGAAAAATGACTAATATTATGCACACGTGTCAGGTTTAAATTAAAACCCTTGCCACGTCAGCAATTAGAATATAATTAGTGAAAAAAGGACTGATTTGAACATAATTAGCATTTGTAGAGGACTGTTTTGGTAATAAAATAGAAAAAAGACTGATTTGAATTTTTTGAAAAGAAAAAGGACCTATTTATCCTTTTTTTTTCCTTTATTACTATATGGCGATTTGATTTATACTCTGGTCTCTATATTATTATTACACCACTGCCCACGTGGATTGGCCGTTTTACGTTGACCTCTGGCCGGTTCTCAAATTCAAATAATCCATCTGTTCCTTTTTAGTTGTTTTTTTAGAGAGTAAAAATTGTTCCAAAATAGTAATCATTTTTAGGTAGTTATAGATAGTTATGCTATATTTTTACTATATTGCCCTTCACTTTACATAAATGTTATTTGTTGACATTTATTAAGAATGAATTTAGTTGAAGGGTAAAAATATAAATTTATGAGTTAATTAATGCAAACATTAGTTATTGAAATTGAGCTGAAAGAGACAACTAAAAAGGAACGGAGGAGTACTAGTAATACTCTTGAGTGTATTAAAAAAGAAAGAAGATTATACTACTACTACTGTTTAATTAAAGCAAGTTTGACTAAAGCTTTACGCACGCTTTAAAAAAAAGACTATACTATCATTTAATGTAATAATTTTTTTTTTAAAAAAAAGAAAAGTATCGAGTGGCAGTGTGCATGTCGGCTAACACGGCGCCCCCAGAATATCCAAATTACTGCGCACGAGGTAATAATAATACTAGGAATAATTGCAAAATACATCATTTTTCTTGTCATTTTTGCTAGATCTGTCATATTCAAATTTTTGACCCTTATTAGTCCACTTCATTTACTAATTAAAATAAAATCCATCCTAAACCTACTAATCCAAGTCAATTAGAGATTAAATAAGAAAAAATTACCAAAAACGTCCATTTTCTTGTCGTTTTGTCCGAATCCGTCATTTAAACCCTTGCAAATAATTGACTTCAATTGCTGTGATCTTTGCATTAAATATAATCTACTTTTGTGCATTATATTTTGTTCTTTTTTGTTTGTACAATCTACATCATCATGTCACAACTACAAGTAAAATATTTTTAATGTATATCGTATTTCCAAGTCAAACATCAATAAACCTAATTAGATGCATTATATATTCTCATTATAATGTCATCAAACATTGTGTTCGGAATTGCATATTCCAACGACGTCTTCCTTCAAAATAAAAATGAACATGTAACTATTGACACAACCAATGAGTGCTCAATGACAAACTAGTGGAGTTGCCATCCAAGCAAAGAAGTAATTGGGTATGAAAATTGTTGATGTGAATGAGGCATTTCAGAGAGCAGATGAATTTGTGGAGCACTCAAATGTTGCAAGAAATGAAGTAGGCAGAGATTTGAAACTTACTTGCTTGGAGTTGATTATGCCCCTTTTATGTATTATTGAAATGAAGTATCATCTCCAACGTCTTGATATGTCATCCGGATTCCAACATGGTTGATTTTTTTTTAAGAAGTAAGAAGGTAGTGATTAGTAAAAGTGACAATGAGTGAGATTTAGTGCCATTGGTTTGTCATCCATTTTTATTTTGAAGAAAGACGCCGATAAAATATTTAATTTCGAACCCAATGTTTGATGGTATTTTAATGAAAATATGTAATGCATATAATTAGGTTTCTTCATGTTTGATATAAGAATATTATATGTATTGAAAACATATTACTTGTAGTGACAATATAATATAGACTGTAGAAACAAAAAAAGGACAATTATTTGGAGCCAATTAGACTGTAGAAACATCTTACTTATTAACATCTTACTTTATAATATAATATAGACTGTAGAAACATCTTACTTATTTTAATGTAATGGTCACAGTAGTTAGAGCCAATTATTTGCAAGGGTTGTAGAGGACGAATTTGGACAAAACGATAAGAAAATGCACAATTTTGGTAATTTTTCTGATTAGACATCTAATTAACTTGGATTTGTGGATTTAGGACGGATTTGGTTTTAATTAGCAAACGAAACGGACTAAAATGGGCCAAAAATTCGAATATGATCCGGTAAAAATGACAAGAAAATGGACGTATTTGGCAATTATTCCTAGTATACTACTACTTCTCTTAACTCATGCATTAATTCTATTATCATTTACTGTAATATGCAATTGTTAATAATATTATAAATTATATTGATAAAAAGAATATATATCATTAAAAATAATACTAAATAATTATACTGTATATTTTTAAAAAAAAATGTAAATAAGTAGTAATAGTAATATTAAAATGGGTGTAGGTTAGCTAGGTAGTTAAATGCAGTGTGATTTAGATTTAGAATATGATTGAAATTAGGGTACGTTTGGTACAGAGAATGGAATTGCAGAGAAATGATGCCCGAGAATGGAATTGCAGAAAAATAGAATTGAGCCAGAGAATGGGAACTGATTCCCTTGTTTGGTACAACAGAGAATTCAACATAGAAATTAAACAGATAATTAATTCTCTTGTTTGGTTGATTAGAGAATTCAAGGAAAAAATGATAAATAGGTCCTTTTTTTTTCAAAAAATTCAAATCAGTCCTTTTTTCTATTTTATTACCAAAACAGTCCTCTACAAATGCTAATTATGTTCAAATCAGTCTTTTTTTCACTAATTATATTCTAATTGCTGACGTGGCAAGGGTTTTAATTTAAACCTGACACGTGTGCATAATATTAGTCCTTTTTCTTTTATCTTTTGCCAATTCAGTCCTAAACTTTTATTTTGTTCTATTTAGTCCTCTACCCCAATCACTCATTTTTATATTAATTGGCCTCAAACCTTTCAAATTATTTCATTTTAGGCCCAGAACCTTAAATTTTTTATTATTACTAATCCATTTATCAAATAAATGCACAACATACTTCCATAAATAAAATTAAACACCAAACCTCATATATTGGGTTCGACTGCTTTGTTATCGGGTCTTTCAAGTACCGGAATTTTACGGACTCTCTCTAGTAGCCACTCGACCGCAACCGATTGTTCATTGGTTTTGGTTTCCTTCAGTAACATCAACAGAATCTTACTTTGCGTCCTACCTTAGGATGTAGCAATATTTGAGTAAATGATTTAACTTGAATTTTTGGAAGGTTATGGATACAGGAAGCCTTGGTTTTATTGAAAATATTAATATTATTAAAAATATTAAAAAATAGCGTGAATTTTATTGTCCACAAAGTATGATTGTGCTGATTGTTGCTGAAGGAAACCAGAACCAATGAACCATCGTTACGGTCGGGTGGTTAGAGAGAGTCCGTAAAATTCGGAACTTCGAAGACCCGGTAACAAGGCGGTCAAACCCAATGTATGAGGTTTGGTATTTATTTTTATTTACGGAAGTATGTTGGGCATTTATTTGATAAATGTATTAGTAATAATAAAAAAATTAAGGTTCTGGGCCTAAAATGAAATAATTTGAAAGGTTTGAGGCCAATTAATATAAAAATGAGTGATTGGGGTAGAGGACTAAATAGAACAAAATAAAAGTTTAGGACTGAATTGACAAAAGATAAAAGAAAAAGGACTAATATTATGCACACGTGTCAGGTTTAAATTAAAACCCTTGCCACGTCAGCATGCCACGTCAGCAATTAAAATATAATTAGTGAAAAAAGGACTGATTTGAACATAATTAGCATTTGTAGAGGACTGTTTTGGTAATAAAATAGAAAAAGGACTGATTTGAATTTTTTGAAAAGAAAAAGGACCTATTTATCCTTTTTTCCGAGAATTCAACATAGAATATGTAATTAAAAAATTAATTATGTTGGTTAGATCTTGAATCAACTATATATACTTCATATTAATATCAGTCAGAAAGTTCATGTTCGTAAATTGTAACATACAATTTCTTTCTGGCCGAAAAATCAATCCGCTAGTAGTTTTTTTTTTTTTTTACCCACAAATCCAATTTTCAAATGAAACGAAATATAACACAACAAAATTTCTCCCACCTACCTTCTGGAAACAACAGTGAACAATATAATATGGGATCGTTTACCCTCGATGAACCACTACCATTACTAGGGGTGTAAATGAGACTGATAGGCTCGTGAATTGTTCGAGCTCGGCTCGGTCAAAATTCGGTTCAAGCTCGACTCGAAATGGCTCGGTTCGAGCTCGAGCTCGGCTCGTAACACACATGATCTCAAGCCGAGCCAACCACTATTCGGCTCGAAAGCTCGATAATAGGCTCGATTTATTTTTATACATATATTTATTTATTATTAAATATAGAAATTATATAAAATATTAAAAGTATATTATTATTATGATTATTTATATCTTTTAATTTTTAAACTAAAAATATATTATTAATTAAATATATATTTTTAAAATTATCTAAATATATAGATTAAATTAAATATATACAATATATTAAATAAAATTTCTTTTATAAATTATGTAAGAATGAAAATGATACTAGTTCGAGCTCGGCTCGACTCGGTCAAAGCTCGGTCAACGCTCGGCTCGAAGTAGCTCGGTCAACGCTCGGCTCGGTCAAAGCTCGGCTCGAATTCTTATGAGCTCAAGCCGAGCTTACCACTATTCGGGCTCGGCTCGGCTCGTTTACACCCCTAACCATTACCATCCACATTCTTACTCAAAAAGACAGAAATAAAACAAGAAGACACCAATTCTCTAAAACCCAAAACCTAAACGGTCAAAGATTAGGGTTGCAAACTTACCCAAAATTAGGGATTCCCAGAATGGCGCGAGAATTGGGAAATTACGAGGTGGTTGAAGCAATGAGCAAACCAAACGATAAGTCACAAGCCCCGGGTAGTGCCGAAGATTTTGAAATTGGAGCAAAACACATGCGAGACACATATGCAAATATGTGTGGAGAAAGAAATTGATGCAAATGGGGAATGAGAAGATGAAAGTATGAAGAGGTAATAACTAAAATAGGTCACTAGAAGGAGTCATTTTCACTTTTAGGCCACGATATTTTGATTTAGGAAAATAGGCCATTAGAAGGATTTCGGGCCTGAATTTAGGCCACTGGGCTGTAATTCGGGCTGCGATGGCCTAAAAATGGAAATTACTCCTTCTGGTGGCCTATTTTAGTTTTTTAATTATTTTTTTTATTTTATGTAATGAAAATAAATAATACTTATTTTGTGTCATTATTTATGTCCTACTTTCTTTTTTTCTTGTTCCAATATTTTTATTTTATTTTTTTTCAAAAATAATTAATATTAATCGTCAAACCTACCCATCACCTCACATTAGTAAATAAATATATTAAACTTCAAATTACCCTCTACCATTAATAATTTACAGTCTGCCCCACAACCACATATCAATAAATCACACATAAATAAATAAATTAAAATTGTAAACTCATTACAATCATATTATATAAATTTTTAAGTTACTTTTTTAACACTAATAATGGGACGGATGGACTAATATAAAAAATAAAATAAATATTAATTCAAATATATTATAAAATAAGTAAAACAAACACATATTCAAATAAATTATAAAGTAAAAAATAAACATGCTTTATTATAAGTAACCCAAAATTTTCGGACATGTTACTTTTTGTAGGGATAATTAGTATTAGATATAAGGATATATTAGGGTTAAAAAATGTAGCTTAAGAATTTATATAATGTGGTTGTAATGAATTTATAATTTTAACATATTTATTTATGTGTAATTTACTTTTATATGGTTGTAGGTTGGATTGGAATTATTAATGGTAATGAGTTTGAAAGTTTAATATATTTATTTATTAATACGATATGATGTGTATGTTTGATAATTAATATTTAATTATTTTTAAAATGAAAATAAAATAAAAAAATTTGGAACAAGAAAAAAAAGAAAATGGGACATAAATAATGACACATAATAAATATTATTTATTTTATTTAAATAAATAAAAAATAATTCAATAAACTAAAATATGCCACTAGAAGAAGTCATTTCCACTTTTAGGCCATCGCAGCCCGAATTCCAGCCCAATGGCCTAAATTCAGGCCCGAAATACTTCTAATGGCTATTTTTCCTAAATAAAAATATTGTGGCCAAAAAATGGAAATGACTCCTTCTGGTGGCCTATTTTAATTATTACCTCAAGTATGAAAACATACATGAGGTTGGCGGAGAGATGTTTGGATTACCCAGAAACAGAAGAACGATGGCGGAGAGTTGTGCGGAAGGGGCGAAAGGGTTTTGAAGACTCTCGTGTGTGCAGCGAGATTCAACCTGGGAATGGAGATGCAAATCTCTATAATTCTCCGGAGAAAATTGAAAACCGAGAATGAGAATCCTTTATTTCTTTATATCCAATTCTCAGGCCCAAACAAACAAGAGAATCAAACTCCATTTTCTTTCCCAACACTCTATTCTCTGTAGCAAACACCCCTTAGGGCGGGGGCGCGTAGGGTGCATTGGTAGGGTATAGTAGTAGTACTCCCTCTGTCCCATTCCAAATGTCATACTTACTATTTTTGGATGTCTCATTACAAATGTCTTATTTCTATAAATAGAAATAATTTTCCCATCCAACAACTATATGGACCCCACCATATACTTACAAACCAACTCTACCTTAATTCTCGTACCCAACAGTAACCAGACACTTGGAGTGGGACGGAGGGAGTATATATTAGGAGGAGGAGGAGGAGGCGTCCGCGTACATGGCTCTGCTCTGAATTCCACAATGCACAAATACTAGTACAGCTGGAGCTTGAGCTGGAGTGGATGCAATTAGGGGTGTAAATGAGACTGATAGGCTCGTGAATTGTTCGAGCTCGGCTCGGTCAAAATTCGGTTCAAGCTCGACTCGAAATGGCTCGGTTCGAGCTCGAGCTCGGCTCGTAACACACATGATCTCAAGCCGAGCCAACCACTATTCGGCTCGAAAGCTCGATAATAGGCTCGATTTATTTGTATACATATATTTATTTATTATTAAATATAGAAATTATATAAAATATTAAAAGTATATTATTATTATTATTATTTATATCTTTTAATTTTTAAACTAAAAATATATTATTAATTAAATATATATTTTTAAAATTATCTAAATATATAGATTAAATTAAATATATACAATATATTAAATAAAATTTCTTTTATAAATTATGTAAGAATGAAAATGATACTAGTTCGAGCTCGGCTCGACTCGGTCAAAGCTCGGTCAACGCTCGGCTCGAAGTAGCTCGGTCAACGCTCGGCTCGGTCAAAGCTCGGCTCGAATTCTTATGAGCTCAAGCCGAGCTTACCACTATTCGGGCTCGGCTCGGCTCGTTTACACCCCTAGATGCAATGCCACTAACTCCTCCTACTAGTATTTATTGTTGACTGTTGTTGAGTGTTGACTACTACTAGTGGGGTTTTTTTTTTTTTTTTTTTTTTTTTTTTTTTTTTTTTTTGATCCATAATCGGCTACATGATCACATGTATATATGATGATGATGATGAAAATGAATTAGTAATATAGTGAGCTAAGAGGGAGTTACAAGGAATACCCAACTAGTAGTAGTCATAAAAAAAAGTACTACTACTACTATATAGCGCTAATAATAATAATAATAATAATAATAATAATAAATTCCATGCACATATATATCTCATGTTTGATAATTAGTGGATTGAATTTGGGCAGGTGCGGGTGATTGCATCCGTAATTATGAGTTATATGTTCCCACTAATTAATTATTAATTATAATTACTAATATTTAGATGAAAGAATATAATGGTGTATGGATTACTCTTTGGAATCTTCAAACACATACAAATATCTATCTGGATATATAGTAGTAATAAATAAATTCTTCCAAATTCCAATGTTTATTTCTGAAAACACGTTTGACTTCCCTCATCACGCCCCGCCCCCGGTCGACATCATTTTATTATTATTATTATTATTATTATTATTATTATTATTATTATTATTATTATTATTATTATTATTATTATTTTATTTTATTTTATTGCTTTTTTTTTTCTCTCTGCTTTTTCTTATATTACTATTATTATTACGTAACTTGTACTCCCTCCGTTTTTTAAAAGATGAAACATTTGCATAGTGGTTACTATTGATTGAGTAACTTTGATTTAATATATAGTCAAGTGGGATCTTGTTGGGTTTGTCTAACCGCATAGTTTTAGAATATCAAATTTTTATGATTTTTACTTTTATATATTTTTGAGATATTAAGCGTTGAAAATATGTATTGAATTGCGTAAAATATATGAATGTAACATTTTTTGAAAAACAGAGGGAGTACTAACTAGCTACATACTACTTTTCAATTTATTTATTACTATATATGATCTTCCTCCATTTTTTCAAAATAAAAAATATTGTACTCAACAAAAATTTATCATCGAATATTTAAATTAAGAAAATGATATATTGAATATTGAAAAATTGATTATATTAAAGAACACATTCATATATATATATATATACATATAAAATTAAAATGAATATGTATTGAATATTCGATAATATTAAAATGATATATTGAATATTGAAAAATTGATTATATTAAAGAACACATTCATGAATTTAAAACCTATATTAAAGAACACATTCATGAATTTAAAACCACAATAAATCATGAATTTAAAACCTATAGGTAAAAATAAAATTAAAAATTGTATTTATTATTATTATTGTTATTTTTTTTTGTGGATGGGGATTCGAACCCCAACCTATAGGTTAGGAGTTGAGAGACTTGACAATTAGGGTAGGTCTCCAACCCAAAATTGTATTAAAATTGATCAAGCGTATGGAGTGCGTGCAAATATATATAAATATGGGGTGGGTGCATATATAATAATCAAAGTTAACATTTGTAATGTTCATCAAAATTGATGTTTGTACGACCAACTAATTAATTATCATAAAATTTCGCCAATTTCTTATAATTGCGTGGGTTTGTTGTGTAAATGCAGGTGAATAGTGTTGGCGGAAAATTAATTAGGTAGGTGCCAAATGCCAATAATGCTACATAGCTAAGCTAATCCACATGTATATAGAAGTATATACTACTTACTATATACACTACGGGCCTGTTCTGCACGCAGCTTTTGGGAGCTTTTGGTAGCTTTAGTTTTTATTTCAAAACAAAAGTCCCGTTCTGCACACTAGCTTTTGGGAGCTTTTGGAAGCTTCTTTTTAGAAGCTACTTGTAGTAGCGTTAAAAAATAAGCTAGGAGCTTATTTTTGAGCAATCACAATTTTAACCCAATAACCAACCCACTACCCAATACTCTACATCTATAGTTGTTAAGATCCCGATCCTGATCTTAGGATCTTACGATTTTACGATCACAACTCTCTAAAACGATCCCGATCCTCGTAGGATCTTAAAATTAGTAAGATCCCGATCCTGATAGTAAAATGTTACGATCTTATGGTCATACTCCCTCAAACGTTTCTACGATCTTACGATCATACCTTTTTAAACTCATAAAATTTTTGTAGTATTTTATGATTTGAGATCAAAGTAATATTTTTTTAATTTAATTTTAAACTTACAAACTTGTATTCCTTATGTATGATGTGTAAAAACATAATATGTATGTATGTGAAAATATTTTTTATGTTTAATTTTGATGTTTTTGTACTGTATTGTATTAATAAACTTGCAAGATTCATAAACATATGAAATAGTAATGTTTTTTCTTGTTAGTATGCATAATTGAGTTTATCCATTATTGCAATTTCATAAGATCTTAGGATCCCGATTCGATCCTACGATCCCGATCTTGCAAAGAGAAAAACGATCCCATATAGAATCCCGATCTTAACAACCTTGCTCTACATAAATATTTGTCCTTTCATGTCATTTCATACATTTTTTCACAGCTACAGCTAGTTGTACAAAACACTTAAATAGAACTGACAGCTACAGCTACCACAGCTCCTTACAGCTCCAGCTCCAGCTTGCAGCTACAGCTCACAGCTACAGCTCTGCATGCAGAACAGACCCTACATATTATGGAACCAACGGTGAGACGTGCCATCGTTGCCATGCATAAAAACTGGGAGCTTTAATAATTAGGATGAAATACAAATAGTCATTCACTGAGGAGGACGATCAGCAATAAAATGATGATCATCAATAATGTTTTCCTTAGCCTTAACAATTAATTTTTCCTATTGCATACTACATTATTAAAAATTTGATTATACCAGTGAAACTTAACCATCCACACTCATGTGTAATAAAATTAGGTCATGAACCATGATAAAAATTAAGTACCATCCATACTACCGTGTTGATCAGTACAAAGTCCATATATCGATTACTATTTTTTTTTTTTTTAAAAAAAAAACAAACAAAGTTAATTTGCATGGGTGAAACTTAATCACGTGTAATGAAAAACAGTCGCGAACCATGATTATTATTAGTATTGGTATTAGTATGCATACATTTAAGATTACTACAAATAAAGTAGGAGTACCATATCATATTCATCATCAGTACAGAGTCCATTTAAGATTTTTATTAGTATTGGTATTAGTATGCATCCACTATTAAATAAAAAAGAAAAAAGGGTAGCGTTGTTAATTTTTATTAATTGAAGTCGTGTCACCGCTGAAAGATACTTATTACAATCGAAAAGCCAAAAAAAAAGCCAAAACTAAATTATTATTATTTTCCAAGAAAGGAAAACTCCGTTTCCCGAATTGATGGATGTAAATTGTAACTGTAATTGTAAGGTCATTAGCCATTTTGTCACATGACAAAAAAAAAAAAAAAAAGGGGGAAGAAAAAAAAGAAAAAAAAGAAAAAGAAATGCAGGACTGAATTGAGTTGTTCTCTCCACTAGTCGGTAGTCACAAGTCACAACCCAGACCCAGTCGGCAGTCGGCAGTCGGCAGTCCTCCATCACCATTCACCACCACCACCACCACCACCACCAAGGGTATTTTCGGTATTCCTTCTCCAATGTTCTTCTTTGCTGACTTCTTCCCTCCGTTTCTCTTGTACTATATATATACAGCTTCACTCTGTACCCAAACTCACACCCCACAACTCACATCTTCTTCTCCCTCCCGCCATTTCCCTGTAAATTCCTGCTTTCTTCACAGCTGATTTCGTTGATCGAAAGAATTTGCGCGGTACGTGTAATCTGGATGCGCCTTCTTTGTTTTTGAAAGATTCATGCTGTGAACTTAATTGAAATTTTTGCTTTTCGCTTGAATTTTGGATTTCCGTTTGGTGATTATGAATTCTTAATTGGTAGTCGGTTAGTTTTCCTTTATTGTTGCTGGCATGTTGCAAGCCTTGTGATTTTCTGTTTGGGGAAACAATTGCTTTTCGTTGCTTTGTTTTTCTTACCTTATTTCTGGAAAATTGGAGATGAGGTTTACGTCGTTTTCATTAACACAGATGGTTACAAACTAAAGTTTTGGGTAGATTATTTTATCCCGATGCATTGAACCTAACATATTCTTTTATTTGATGTAGATGGATGCAGTTACTATTGCCTACAATTTTCCCTCGAAACTCTCTTTATAGAAGTATTTAATAGAAGTATTACACTATAAATTTGCATGTATATAGAAGCAGTATGCAATTCCATTTCTCTGTTTCTCTTTTATAGTAGCCGAAAACTTAGTATCTGCGCAATAATGGTAGCAATTAGGTTTGCTCAACTTTGTAGTTTGATCCGAAGACAAACGAAATTTAATGAACAGTTCAATTCACGGCTACACCTATCATCTATGGAACCACAGTTGAGTTTTTCTTAAGTGGTTTGTTGGTGATGCAAACTCCAAAGCAATATTGAATTTATATAGTCATCCCAATCAGCATTTATTGATTTAGCTTGTACATAAATTCATCATTTATGGCTGAACTTGGTCTTTGAATTTGTAGGTAGCTCTGTCCATCCGCAAATATGTTGGAGAAAATTGAAGAGAAGTATGATCAAGAAGCAATTATTGCTGACTTCGAGGAATTAACAAGGGATGCAGAGAGAGTACAGAGGGAGACTCTGAGGAAAATCCTGGAAGTAAATGGAGGAACAGAGTATTTGCAGAAATGCGGACTCAATGGAAAAGTAGATCCTGAGAGCTTTAGGGCGTGTGTGCCACTTGTCACTCACCAGGACTTGGAACCGTACATTCGCAGAATTGCTGATGGTGAAAAATCTTCCATTCTTACCGGAAGGCCTATCAAGACAATCTCCTTGAGGTTTTTTTTCATTATTTTGATAATTCAGTTCAGTAAACAAAACAATTAAGATTCGGGTGTTGGATTGGTTCGTGGTTCGTAATTACTTGGTTCATGTTTTCTTATTGCAGCTCTGGTACCAGTCAGGGGAAGCCAAAATATGTACCCTTCAATGATGAATTGATTGCAAACACCATGCAAATATACAAGACTTCTTATGCCTATAGGAACAGGTAATCTCATCTTTACAATATGCCATTGCTTCTTCTGTCGTATGTGTTGGCACATATCGCACCTTGTTGCCTCTCTCTCTCTCTCAATAGCCCGCCCTGTAAAAAGGTAACGTATATCAAGGGGAAAAAAATTCAAAACAAACAAAATTATTGACTTTGATTAAAACATTATTTCATTATTAAACAGACTTTTTTCTTCCTAGATAAATCATGCACGTTTGTAGAAAACTTAATAGTACTAGCCTACTAGGTAGGAGTAATGTTTTTAGCTTCATTACAGTTCGAAGTTTGTTTTACTGAACCCATAAAAAAAAACAAGCAACAATCTGCCTCGTATGGGCTACCTTAATAATCAAACTCGTGTTTGGTACAGAGCATATCCAATTGGGAATGGAAAGGCGTTGCAGTTCATCTACAGCAGCAAGCAGTTCTTAACCAAAGGAGGACTCCATGCGGGGACAGCAACAACAAATGTATATCGTGATGGCGAGTTCAAGAAAGTAATGCAGGCAATGCAGATGCCCTGCTGCAGCCCGGATGAGGTTATATTCGGCGACAGCTTCCATCAATCCCTTTACTGCCACCTCTTGTGCGGCCTTCTTTTCAGGGAAGAAATCCAGGTTGTCTCCTCCACGTTTGCGCATAGCATTGTCCATGCCTTTCGTAGCTTCGAAAACATCTGGGAGGAGCTGGTCAAGGACATCCGAGAAGGATCCCTCAACAGCCATATCACTTCCAAGTCTATCCGATCAGCAATGGTGAAACTGCTCATCAAGCCAGACCCTTTGCTGGCAAACACGATTCAGAACAAGTGCTCGGGGCTGAGCAACTGGTATGGACTGATCCCAGAGATGTTTCCAAATGTGAAGTATGTTTATGGGATCATGACAGGGTCGATGGAACCGTATCTGGAGAAGCTAAGGCACTATGCTGGAGGTGTGCCGTTGGTGAGTGCAGACTATGGATCTTCTGAAGGATGGATTGGTGCGAATGTTAATCCAATGCTGCCACCGGAAATGGTAACCTTTGCTGTGTTGCCAAATATTGGTTACTTTGAGTTCATCCCCTTGGGGGGTAAGGATTTGACCGGTTCGGCGGGAACGTGGAGGAGCGAGGAGCCCCAGCCTGTGGGGCTAACTGAAGTTGAGGCAGGCAAGGAGTACGAGATTGTTGTTACAAATTTTGCTGGTGCGCAAAATTCACCTCTTGGTTTTTATTTTTATGGATTAATAATAATTAATTACAAGGCAAATGATTCAAGATATAAATAGGAGTAGTAGTAATAATTAAGGAAAAACATATAATAATGATACTAATAATATACAGTATAATAAGTAGTATATATATATTTTGTTGGGGGCAGGGCTGTACCGATACAAGTTGGGAGACGTGGTAAAAGTACAAGGGTTCCACAACTCGACACCAGAGCTGCAATTCGTGTGCAGGGGAAACCTGGTGCTGAACATCAACGTGGACAAGAACACGGAGAGGGACTTACAGCAAGCTGTGGAATCGTCGGCAAAGTTGCTGGCGGGAGAAAAAGTAGAAGTGGTGGACTACAGCAGCTTGGCAGAGAGATGGAGAGAACCGGGACACTACGTGATATACTGGGAAATAAATGGGAAGGCGAGTGATGAAGTGCTGGAGGAATGTTGCAACAGGCTGGACAAATCATTTGTGGAGGCAGGATACGTGAGCTCCCGGAAGGCGAACGCCATAGGTCCATTGGAGCTCCGGGTGTTGAAGAGAGGCACCTTTCACAAGATCATGGATCATTATGTGGAATTAGGAGCTGCTGTGAGCCAGTTCAAGACGCCCCGCTGCGTCCCCCACAACAACACCAAGGTTGTGCAGATATTGGCAACTAATGTGCTCAAAAACTACTTTAGCACTGCATATACTACTACTACTACTACTACTACTAATTACTTTATTAATTAAAAAGCAAAGCGCGCTTCTCTGCATGCTTAGAGTTTTAGCTGCTTGCTTACTTTATATGCATGCTGGCGGCAGCATGTGCCTTTCCGTATTGGTTTCTAAAGTAGTAGTACTACTACTTACTGTATTTCATTAGGAGCAGGACGAGTATGAAATACAGTATGTTACACTATATACGTACACAGGTGCGTGTGTGTTTGCAATTAAACTGGTTGGGAAGGATTTCGGAACTCTTTTTGAAAATTCTTCAACTTAGGCATATGCATATACCGACAGTGTGTAATTTTAATTTCAAGATTATAATACGCTTCAAATTAAAGGGAATTCTCAACTCAATCAGCATTCCAAGTTGATGAAAATATAAATAACAGATAAATCCCAGTTTTAGAGTTGGGAATCTACGTATATCTTACAACAATAAGAATTCAAAGAATGCATCGCCCGCATCCAAATATTAGCAGTACATTGCAATAAATAATACTAGGAGTACTACTAATACTCTCAAGTAATAATGAATAAAGTATTCTCGACAGGCAAAACAGGCAACAGTAGACATGGACTGGACTGAAAAACTACTACTACTACTACTAACAATACAGTCACGCAACAGTGGGGATTGAAATTCAGCCTAATTGGTTGGGCATTAACAACAAATAACAAAAGATATGCCCACACCACACCACAGTCCCGTTGTGAAGTCCTATTAACTTCACATCCCCAAATAAAAGATATTAAATTGCATCACAAATGTCACGTTTAATATACATACTCCATTCCAACATCCAAAACCCAAAATGTCATGCCCAAAATATTCAGTTGTATAATAGCAATCATCCATCATAGGTTTGTAATTTCGCTATCATTTGGCCAGCAGCAGATTCC